>JAJOZX010007088.1:0-227129 GCA_023014485.1 Bathynomus jamesi
GCCGAGAGGGCTGGGAAGCCGGAATAAATAAATCCCCCGGGCCTCTAGGGGGCCCGGAAAGAGAGGGATAAAATCGAAAAATATTAATAAAGCAATTGATTAAATAACAGAGGAAATATAATTAATGAACATACATTTTATAGAAATTATCATAGTCCAACTGAAACAGATAAAATATTAGCAGCGGTCCACCAATGCCCAAGACCTACTGACAGATCTGGGAACCATTGTAATTGAAAGCCAGTTAGCCCGTACTTTAAATTTCATCGGAATCATTTACCACTTTGCTAGAGAGAAGGCAAAGAAAGTACACTTCTAATTATGAAAATCTTGCAGTAAACAATTGTCTTGCCTGTATGGACTGGTACTGCATTTGTAAATTGTATGGTGATAGAATTAATATAATTGATTCGAAAAATAAAATGGTCATTTTCTTCCGAGTTGTTTATTCATACTGTATGTTTTGAATAGTGACGTGGACATAAATTTTAATTCACTAATATACTTCCCATACCCCCAACCTCCATAGGATAGCTACCCTACCAGGTGGGTGGCCTGCAAGGAGACCATCTTGTTTATATCTGGTGGCCTTCCCTATCCACGAAAGTTGCTGGAAAGGCTATTCAGGTTCTTTAAGTCCTGTTTCCATAACCATGTTTCCTGCAGACAGAGAAATCAGCATCCTCTAACAGCTTATCAATTATGATCCGCCCGTGTTTGCTGTTATTGCCTAAGCTTAGGCCTCAATAGTTATGAGATTACCTTGAACGTTGCATGAGGAATAATATGCACACTGTATTGAAATATATCTTTCGAAGCATCCCCTTACTAAGTAGAGAGGGAGAGAGAGAGTTACAACGAAAGGTAGTACCTCAAAAGGCTTTGCGGATCATACCGAGGAGGTAGTCACTAGCGTAGCTATAGGGGGGCGGAGGGGGCGGTCCGCCCCGGGCGGCACTTTTTGAGGGGCGGCACTTTTGGTCTACTGCAATGACAAAAAAAGGTTTTTTTTTATGTCGGGACAGTAGAAGGATACAAGACGCCAGACACAATTTTATTTTTCCACGAAAACACTGCTTGCTTCGTTAATTTCCGACAATGGTAAGGATTGTGTTCCCTTGAAGATGGCTTTATTGACCATCATACCTATTTAAGCGCTTAGTTGTGCTTAATTAATAATAGCATTGGTATAAATGCATTTATTTCATTAAAAAGGGAAATAACCCATAAAGTTCTGTAAATACGTTATAATCTATAAATATACGTTTAATATTTATAAATAATCAATATCAAAACTAATATGCTGGTATTAGTTGTAAAGTATAATCTTGGTAACTCGGTTCCAAATATTGTAATACTGCTGCGGATTTTTTTTCTCAATTGCTGTTAGTGTTGCTAGCTGTGAGAGGAGTTTTTCTAAACTAAAACTGATAAAGAATTACTTAAGATCTACTATGAGCACCTTGCGGTTGAGAAATCTTGCCATACTGTCTATAGAACAACAATTGACAAACGAAATAGACTTCGACAATGTCATCGAAGATTTTGCTAACAGAAAAGCAAGAAAAATAACTGTGTACAATGTTGTAGTTAATGTTTTCACTTCAGAAGTAAACATGTCCTAATATTTTTCACAGGTTTTTTTCTATACGTCGTTTTCACTTTTTGTTTAAGATGTTTGTTATGTATATTGTGTTGTGTTTCAGGGGGGCGGCAAACTCAAGGACCGCCCCGGGCGGCACAAACTCTAGCTACGCCACTGGGAGGTACCAATGGCAACGAGTGCCAGGAAAAAATTCATACACCCTCAAATAGTGTGCAAGATTCGGTCTAACCTTTTCTTAAACAGATCCACAGAAGAACTGTTCACAACCTCTGAAGGTAGCCTGTTCCTCGTGTCACAGATCTTATACGTAAAGTAATTCCCACACACACTAGTCCTAAACCGTTTCAAATCCAAATTCCAACCATTGTTGCGAGTTGGGTTATCATTTAAACTAAACGTGCTTCTGAAATCGATATTGTTGAACCCGCGTAAGAACTTGAAAACCTCAATGAGTTGACCGCGCTGCCTCCGAGTTTCCAGCGAAAACAAATTCAGGGCGTGTAAGCGTCGATTGTGGCCCATATGCCTAACGGAAGGGATTAACTTTGTGGCCCTCGCCTGGACTCGCTCCAGCCTCTCAATATATTTCCTGAGGGTGGGCGAACAGAACTGCACAGCATACTCCAGGTGCGGCCGAACCAGGGAATTGTACAGAGAGAGCACAATCTCCTTGTTCCGAAATCGAAATTGCCTCCTGATATAACCCAACAGCTTCTGGGCTTTCTTTTCCACCTCTACGCACTGTTTCGTAAACTTAAGGTCGCTGCTAATTAGCACACCCAAGTCCTTTTCCAAATCAGTGGCCTCGATATTACTCCCCATCATCAAGTAGTCTGACTTGGGATTGGCATAGCCAATGTGCATCACCCTGCATTTACCCAAGTTAAATGGCATTTGCCATTTTTCGGACCACTCTCCTATCCTACGTAGGTCCGCACGCAGTTGCTCGATCGTCTCGGGCGTTCCAACATTGGCCCCAAGCTTGGTGTCATCAGCGAATTTGGCGATCCCACTGACGATGCACCGGTCGATATCATTTATGTAAATGATAAACAACAAAGCCCCCAAAACGGAACCCTGAGGAACCCCACTGTGACCGAACTAGCCCCTTTAATTACAACCCTCTGCCGCCTATTCTTCAGCCAGTTTTCAATCCACCTACCTACTTCCTCACCGATACCCAGCGCGCGCACTTTCGCCATTAGCCGGCGGTGAGGTACCTTATCAAAGGCTTTTTGAAAGTCGAGATAAAGTATATCAATCGCCCTACTCTTATCATACTCACTCAACATGACGTGGAAAAACTCGAGCAAGTTGGTGAGACACGACCTATGCCGTCTAAACCCATGTTGGGAGTCCCCAAGCAGCTTATAGAAATCCAAATGGACAACGATCCAATCTGCTATTATCCCCTCTAATAATATATAATTTACCTACGACCGAAGTGAGACTAATGGGACGATAGTTCCCTGGACTTTCGTGATCCCCTTTCTTAAAGATAAGGGTCACGTTGGCTTTCCTCCAGTCACCAAGCACCTGGCCCGTCTCCAACGATTTGTTGAAGACTGTAGCCAGGTGGGGAGCCACCTGGTTGTGCACCTCCCGCAACACTCTGGGGAGGAAATAGTCTGGTCTAGGAGCCTTAAACGCGCTCAGTTTGTCTATTCTATCGGCAACGACTGTCGCAGTACACCGAACACTATCCAGGCCAGCACCTTCGTGCCTGCCTGACACCTGGCTTGGGGATGACGCGGGTGTCTTCCCTAGTGAACACTCCCGCAAAGTACTCATTCAGCACATTAGCGATGTCCGCGTCGGAGGTCCGCAGAACGCCGCTGGGGTCCTTTAATGGACCTATCATGCTTCTAATAGGCTTTCTACTATTAACATAACTGAAGAACTCCTTAGGGTTCCCCTTGCAGATGCTTGCCACCCGTAGTTCTTCGTTACGTTTCGTTAGCCTAACCTTCGCCTTCACTTCCCTACACACGGAGACAGATTATATGACATACATTGCATCCTTTGACATTCATTCCTGTTTCTATATTGGCCTCTCACGTAGCAAAAAACGTGAAATAAAGTTCAGTGAAATATACACATCATTACATTAAAAAAAAACATTTATGGGGCTTTTACTCTAGTTGGATGGGTGAATTTTCTTCTGCATATAGATGATGTAGCAACCTTTAGATGGTTGTGATTGCACGTAAAACTCCAGATCTTCTCCGTTACGTGACCTTTACCGTTACGAAGAAGACTAAATATTAAACAATCCCGAACATTTTATGGTGTTCGTTTTTGAAAGGTTTTAAGCCCCTTCTGTATCTTTCGGGAATTTATAAAGTCATAGGAGAGAGAGGGAATCTACATCTTTACCTGGGATCCGAACCACGGGTCGCTACATCATCTGAACGCGGAGGATGGTCCCCCATCCAACTACTGTCCACACCCAATGTCACTTAACTTTGCTGATAGATGGGAAATGGCGTTACGACATTAGCCACGACGTAGCCCTGTCTTTCGGGAAGTTGGAGAGGAAATTACAAATGTGGTCTAAACGTAGAAATGATACGAACAAAGTGCCCCCCAGAAGGTAGCAAAATTGGATGTCTTTTCTCCTCTGGAAGCCCAGAAAACTGTAGTCTACCTCCTACTCTCAATAAATCCTGATCCAAAAACACATCCAAACCCTTGAGCGCAGAATGTGTTGGTAGAACCTGTAATGGATGGCTGGTGAATTCTCTCTCTTCACCAAATTTTTCCTTCTGCATATATACCACCCAGTATTTCCTGGCTTGCTGAATCTCATTACTGTTCAGAATTCCTTCCCTTCTTGTTTCTCCCTTAATGTTGTTGGTAAATCTATATACCCATGCTGTCACTCTTAACAATCTTTTCAGACTGCTAATGTCCTCAAGCCTCAATATGGGGTCCTGCTGCATAACTTGACAACTGTTCACAGCGCATTTTCTCACCTCACTCACCCATGCTTCTTCAGCCTGGCATTCTCCTACAATAGGCTGATTAGAAAGCCAGTTTTCACTTCCAAGTTTTAGCCACTCTGGCCCATTCCACCACAAACTTGACTGTGCAAGATCTTTCACTGAAATTCCTCGTGTTGGTAAATCAGCGGGGTTTTGGGTGCCTGGACAATGCTTCCATTGCTTGGGATCTGTGTGCGCTTAAATTTCCTCCACCCTATTGGCAACAAATGGTTTCCATTTCCTTGCCTGACTTCTTAACCAGTGCCAAACTATAGTGGAGTCTGTCCAATAATAGCTTGGAATTTCATAGAGGGCCAAAGACTTTCGCACTGTAACTGCAAGCCGACTAGCAATAACGGCACCTATCAATTCCAACCTTGGAACAGAAAGCCTTTTCAAAGGTGCTACTCTGCTCTTTGCAGCAACCAACTTGCAACTTACTTCCTCTTGCAATGCGCCTCTTATATAAATACAAGTTGCATAGGCTTCCTCACTTGCATCACAAAAGATGTGCAGCTCCAAATTGTCTGGACTATTGTTCAACTCTCCAAAGTACCATCTTGGGATTTCAATGTCTCCAAGATGTGCCAATTCTTTGAACCAATATTTCCACCTTACCACCATATGATCAGGTAACTCTTGGTCCCAACCAAGTCCAATTTCCCAGAGGCTCTGAAACCAAATTTTTGACTTTATCACAAATGGAGCCAGGAATCCAAGAGGATCAAAGACCTTTGAAGCCAAACTAAGAGCTGTACGTTTTGTCCACCTTGTCTCATTCTCAGCCAGCTCTACTAAAGATTTCCCATTGAAGGTAAACAAATCATCATCTTGCTGCCAAACAATGCCTAGCACCTTTGCGTCTATTGCCCACAACTCCTTAATACCAGAATCCTCAATAATTTCTGCTGCATCAGGTACTACACAGGAATGACTCATAAACTCTTGTAATTGCGAATGATTGGTCTGCCATTTTCTAAGCTCCATGCCAGCCTCCCTCATTATAGCTCTAGCCTCCCTGAATATCTGTTTAGCCATTTCTGTATTATCCACGGAACACAGCAAATCATCAACATAAAAATTTTTCCTTATGTGTTCAATAGTGTTAGGATAGACTTCAGAATATTTCTTAAAATGATACTGCATAGTAGCTGCCAACAGAAATGGACTAGAGCTGAGGCCAAACAACACTGACTTCATTCTATATGCTTGAACCTTAGGTTCATTTTCCAACAAGTCTTTCGTATCCACCCAGAGATACCTTACTGCATCTCTGTCCTCTGGTTTTAACTTTATCCGCAAAAAGACTTGCTTCACATCTGCAGTCAATGCTACTCTACCAAACCTGAATCTCAGTAACAAGGAAAATAAATCTGCATTTAAATTTGACCCTGCATCCAAACAGTCATTCAAGGACACACCACCTTTGTTCTTGGCTGAGCCATCAAAAACTACCTTCAGTTTGGTGGTAGTTTTGTCTCGCCGTACCACTGCATGGTGTGGCAGATAATGTGCCTCCTGGCTCACCAGCTCACCTTGCACCCTTTCAGCATAGCCCTCCCTTACATAACTTAGGATGGCCTCATTGTATTCAATTAACAACTCCTCATTTTTTCTTAGCCTGTACAATGAAGTCTCCAACCTCCGATTAGCTAGCTGAAGGTTTGAACCGGGTTTGCAAGAATCCTTCCAAGGGAGGCCAACTTCATAGCAACCATCTCTAAACCCAATCCCTTTACAAAACCTTGCTCTGTGACCATGGGCGCCCGCAGGATTTTTTCCAAGGGGGGGCAAAATTTAATGTATTAATAGGTAGGGACCGGAGCAAGCAAAAAACTTTTGACAGGTGCTTGAGTTGGCGCTGCCAACTTGGCGGGATAATTTAAGGGGGGACTTCTGAACAAATAAAAAGGTAGCAACCTTTTATCATGCACACAAATAAAAATTTTCACCCTTTAGGAGGCAGTGGATACTTTTCAGCAAGTTTAGGATATAAATATTTTCTTAGAAAATATTTAATATATTTTCTTGGCATTCCAGGGGGGGCAAAGCGCCCCCCCTTGCCCCTACCTGCGGGCGACCATGTCTGTGGACCTTTCAAAAAACATTTAAAACATGCTGTGGACTTAGTTACCCTGTCCTTTCTCTCCTCAAAGGGTAATGCCTCAGCCACCTCACATTTATATGACTTGTGGTTGCCTTCGCAAAATATGCATTCCTTGATTCCCTTTAATTTATTCTCAGAGGATGCATGTAGAGCTGACACTGTACCTGGGTTATTCCTTTTTGTGGAAACTTTGGTGCTGTGCCTGCCTTTGTCCCCTTGTTTACCATCCCACTGTGCAAACTCAATTCCCTCTCGTCTTGCTAATTCTGTGCCTAAAAGACTTAACATCTGCTGAAGGGGGATGTACACATGTTCTGTAGAGTGTCCCCTACTTAATTCAAGCAAAATTGAGCTAGGCAATTTAGACTCCAGTGTAGGAACCAACATTATACCATACCTTTCCATTCCTACACCCAAGTTATCCAGGGACCTAGTTCTAATTTCAAATTCATCATATAACTGCCGTAACTCCTTGACACTATTAGGATTATTAACAGGAGGGATAGCTAAAAGTGCACGGAGGTGGCTTTTAATTAAGATCTCTGGCTTACCAAACCGTTTCTTTAATATATCCCAAGCCACATTATAATTAGCCTCTGTTAATGCTAATCCTGCTATAGTCTTTGCTGCCTCCCCTTCCAAAAGGGACTGCAAATAATTAAACTTCTCCACGGCACTTAACACTTGACTAGAATGAACTGCTGATTGAAAACTGTCTGCCCATCCTTGCCATTCCTGAATACTCCCAGAAAATGGTTTGAGTACAAGCCTCGGTAATTGAACTACAGATCTGTTAACCTTAACTTCACAAACATCATTTGTTGAGCGTTGTGTTTCATTATTAGACCTGGTCTCTAACTGTACTGAGCTGCTAAACTCTTTTGCTCGGAGGCCTACTTTAATTATATCATCAATAATCTCTTCAAAGTAAATTATGTTATTTTCTATTTCATCCTCTTCTATAAGAGCCTCAATTTTAACATTTACCTCACTCAGAGCAACCTTTTTAGTTTCTAATATGGAAAGCTGCGCAGTCACTAAGCGTAAATCCTCTTGCTCTATGGCAGAATCTATAGTGGCAATGACCTTTGTAATTAGACCTTTGTAGGCGCTTCTCCTTTTTATAAATTTGTTCAATTCAGATGCACTCATCTTCAATGCAAACAACAATTGGGCTCAATGCCAAATGAGCTGAATTGGCAGAAATACTTAACCAAACTGATCAAACGCAAATTTTACTTTCAAATAAACTGAATTGCTGGGTGGGGTACTAACCAAACACCAGTATGGAATACAAAATTTTCCACCCCAGGACCTTAATTCAATAATAACCCAAAATTAACCAAACCGGTAAAATGTAGGCCAAAAACAACGACAGACGACTGGCCAAGTTTCGCAATTGGGCAACCAAACTTTCTACCCTGTGACCTTAATTCAATAATAAACCAAAATTAACCAAACCGGTAAAATGTAGGCCAAAAACGACGACAGACGAGTGGCCAAGTTTCGCAATTGGGCGACCAAACTTTCTACCCTGGGACCTTAATTCAATAATGCTCAACCCGTCTAGGCCTAACTTGGGCTACAATTTGCACAATCAGAACTTTGCCGAAAAATAGTCATTGACTCAGTCTTGGGCTAGAATCCGGTTCTGAAGGACCATGGTATTTTATTTATTTGTTGGGTTCAAAATCCCAGCTGAACCGTGAACGGCCAAATTCTAAAGGGCCAATTCAACCTACAGCCCAAGTTAGGCTAAAATTAAAACTTACGGAATTGAGATCCTATTAGGTCCTACCTCAGGGTTGCTGACTCGATGCGGGCCTACCTTAGACCTTAGTTACATGAATTTAATATAAAAACAAAATGGGTACTATTTATGGTCTTCTTTCTCAACCTTGCAACAACAACGCAACCTGGACTATTGCACGATGCAACAATCTTGTATCTAAACCAAACTGAATTGCAAGAGAGCTCTCTACAAGACCACACCCTGTAAGTACGACGTTCCACAAACGAGTAGAAAGGACGCGCAGCGCCCCAAAATGATGCCACCAGAGTCCCAAACACTGATACCACAAGAGCCCAAAAATGCTAGCTCTAAATTAAGTGAATTTTTCACTAACCTTACAATTATGAGATGGATATATATACACCTTAACTTAATATATACAAGCAATGCTGCATCAATCAGCTTAGTCATCATATCGCCTTGGGACAACAATGGTTCTTCCTCTTCTAGATTTTCTAACACCAATCAACGATTTTATTCAGATCTTCCTGGATTTTACCTCTATCTTCGTCATTAATCGCCCTACCACCCAGCTTCGTATCATCCGCAAACTTTGAAACTGTACTGACTAGGCCGACATCTAAATCGTTAATATATATAAGAAAAAGCAAGGGGCACAATACAGAACCCTGAGGAACGCCACTCGCTACATTAGCCCAACACGACTCCGCTCCATCAACGACCACCCTCTGTTTCCTACCTCGCAACCACTCTTCTATCCAATTTATTACTACACCCCTGATTTCATGAGCCTTAGTTTTTTCAGTGAGTCTTTTGTGGGGAACGGTGCCAAACTTTTTTTGAAAATCTAAATACACTTCATCAACCGCCCGATGACGGTCGTAAACGTCAACTACGCTTTGAAAAAATTCTGAAAGATTAGTTAAGCAAGATTTGTTTCGCCTAAAACCGTGCTGCGTATTTCTAACTAGTTTATGTAACTCTTGGTCCCAACCAAGTCCAATTTCCCAGAGGCTCTGAAACCAAATTTTTTACTTTATCACAAATGGAGCCAGGAATCCAAGAGGATCAAAGACCTTTGAAGCCAAACTAAGAGCTGTACGTTTTGTCCACCTTGTCTCATTCTCAGCCAGCTCTACTAAAGATTTCCCATTGAAGGTAAACAAATCCTCTCCTTGCTGCCAAACAATGCCTAGCACCTTTGTGTCTATTGCCCACAACTCCTTAATACCAGAATCCTCAATACTTTCTGCTGCATCAGGTACTACACAGGACTGACTCATAAACTGTTGTAATTGAGAATGATTGGTCTGCCATTTTCTAAGCTCCATGCCAGCCTCCCTCATTATAGCTCTAGCCTCCATGAATATCTGTTTAGCCATTTCTGTATTATCCACGGAACACAGCAAATCATCAACATAAAAATTTTTCTTCTTATGTGTTCAATAGTGTTAGGATAGACTTCAGAATATTTCTTAAAATGGTACTGCATAGTAGCTGCCAACAGAAATGGACTAGAGCTGAGGCCAAACAACACTGACTTCATTCTATATGCTTGAACCTTAGGTTCATTTTCCAACAAGTCTTTCGTATCCACCCACAGATACCTTACTGCATCTCTGTCCTCTGGTTTTAACTTTATCCGCAAAAAGGCTTGCTTCACATCTGCAGTCAATGCTACTCTACCAAACCTGAATCTCAGTAACAAGGAAAATAAATCTGCATTTAAATTTGGCCCAGCATCCAAACAGTCATTCAAGGACACACCACCTTTGTCCTTGGCTGAGCCATCAAAAACTACCCTCAGTTTGGTGGTAGTTTTGTCTCGCCGTACCACTGCATGGTGTGGCAGATAATGTGCCTCCTGGCTCACCAGCTCACCTTGCACCCTTTCAGCATAGCCCTCCTTACATAGCTTAGGATGGCCTCATTGTATTCAATTAACAACTCCTCATTTTTTCTTAGCCTGTACAATGAAGTCTCCAACCTCCGATTAGCTAGCTGAAGGTTTGAACGGGTTTGCAAGAATCCTTCCAAGGGAGGCCAACTTCATAGCAACCATCTCTAAACCCAATCCCTTTTTCAAATTGCTCTAAAACATCACTGTTCACTGACTCGCCTGCTTCCTGTTTGTCCTTTATGCCAATGGATTCAAGTTCCCAAAAGGCTTTCAAATGCCTTTCCAAACCATGGCTGTTCTCCTCAATCTTAACAAAAAGAGCTTTAACCTCCATTTCATTGCAATAGCTACCATGTAGCATCCAGCCTAGCTTACTTTCAATAGCTACCGGACCTCGAGATGTGCGGACAATATTACCAGTGATGAAGTCCCAATAATAGTCAGCTCCAATCAAAAGACTAATATCTTCTGTTCCTTCAAACTTATTATTGCCCAAATTAATTCCTTTAACTTGCAATTCTTGGACACATGCCATATCTAAACAAGTAGTGACTGGAGCACAAAGTTCCTCAATCTCTACAGCTTGGACCTTGATAGTGGGACTTTGTGGTAACAACCCCTTAACCAGAACTTCTACCTTCTTAACTTTGGTTCGGTTTTGAACGGAACCCCCAAACCCAGAAATTCTTAAATTTTCCCTCTTAAGTTCTTTAAACTTCAATTTTCTGGAAATTCTGGTCTTAATAAAGCTACACTGGCTACCACTATCAAACAACACTCTTACAGTAGCTTCTCCATCATTCCCAATTAATAATGCTGCAGCTGTTTGCAATAATCCCCCTTTACTTTTACTCCCTTTCATAGCAGTGGCATGTGCCACTGATGTCTCTACTTCTGGGGTAGGCCTACTAGGAGTGTTTTCACACAATAATGGCTGATGCCGGCCATGGCATTTTTTGCACAAAATTTTAAACTTACAAAACCTTGCTCTGTGACCTTTCAAAAAACATTTAAAACATGCTGTGGACTTAGTTACCCTGTCCTTTCTCTCCTCAACAGGTAAAGCCTCAGCCACCTCACATTTATATGACTTGTGGTTGCCTTCGCAAAATATGCATTCCTTGATTCCCTTTAATTTATTCTCAGAGGATGCATGTAGAGCTGACACTGTACCTGGGCTATTCCTTTTTGTAGAAACTTTGGTGCTGTGCCTGCCTTTGTCCCCTTGTTTAACATCCCACTGTGCAAACTCAATTCCCTCTCGTCTTGCTAATTCTGTGCCTAAAAGACTTAACATCTGCTGAAGGGGATGTACACATGTTCTGTAGAGTGTCCCCTACTTAATTCAAGCAAAATTGAGCTAGGCAATTTAGACTCCAGTATAGTGACCAACATTATACCATACCTTTCCATTCCTACACCCAAGTTGTCCAGGGACCTAGTTCTAACTTCAAATTCATCATATAACTGCCGTAACTCCTTGACACTATTGGGATTATTAACAGGAGGTATAGCTAAAAGTTCACGGAGGTGGCTTTTAATTAAGATCTCTGGCTTACCAAACCGTTTCTTTAATATATCCCAAGCCACATTATAATTAGCCTCTGTTAATGCTAATCCTGCTATTGTCTTTGCTGCCTCCCCTTCCAAGAGGGACTGCAAATAATTAAACTTCTCCACCGCACTTAACACTTGACTAGAATGAACTGCTGATTGAAAACTGTCTGCCCATCCTTGCCATTCCTGAATACTCCCAGAAAATGTTTTGAGTACAAGCCTCGGTAATTGAACTGCAGATCTGTTAACCTTAACTTCACAAACACCATTTGTTGAGGGTTGTGTTTCATTATTAGACCTGGTCTCTAACTGTACTGAGCTGCTAAACTCTTTTGCTCTGTGGCATACTTTAATTATATCATCAATAATCTCTTCAAAGTAAATTATGTTATTTTCTATTTCATCCTCTTCTATAAGAGCCTCAATTTTAACATTTACTTCGCTTAGAGCAACCTTTTTAGTTTCTAATATGGAAAGCTGCGCAGTCACTAAGCTTAAATCCTCTTGCTCTATGGCAGAATCTATAGTGGCAATGACCTTTGTAATTAGACCTTTGTAGGCGCTTCTCCTTTTTTTAAACTTGTTCAATTCAGCTGCACTCATCTTCAATGCAAACAACAATTGGGCTCAATGCCAAATAAGCTGAATTGGCAAAAATACTTAACCAAACTGATCAAACTCAAATTTTGCTTTTTTCAAATAAACTGAATTGCTGGGTGGGGTACTGACCAACCACCAGTATGGAATACCAAATTTTCCACCCAAGTAACTGGCGCACTGAAGTCTGCAACCTTCGCCTACGAATAATAAACCAAAATTAACCAAACCGGTAAAAATGTAGGCCCAAAACAACGACAGACGAGTGGCCAAGTTTCGCAATTGGGCGACCAAACTTTCTACCCTGGGACCTTAACTCAATTATGCTCAACCCGTCTAGGCCTAACTTGGGCTACAATTTGCACAATCAGAACTTTGCCGAAAATAGTCACTGACTCAGTCTTGGGCTAGAATCCGGTTCGAAGGACCATGTTATTTTTTATTTTTTTATTGGGTTCAGAATCCCAGCTGAGCCGTGAACGGCCAAGCTCTGAAGGGCCAGTTTAACCTACAGCCCAAGTTAAGCTAGACTAAAAACTTACGGACTTGGAGGTCCTATTAGGTCCTACCTCAGGGTTGCTGACTCGATGTGGGCCTACCTTAGGCCTCAGTTGCAAAAATTAAGATAAAAACAAAAGGGGCACTATTTATGGTCTTCTTTCTAAACCTTGCAACAACAACACAACCTGCACATTGCACGATGCAACAATCTTGTATCTAAACAACCAAACTGAATTGCAAGAGAGCTCTCTATAAGACCACGCCCTGTAAGTGCCGCATTCCACAAACGAGTAGGAAGACGCGCAGTGCCCCACCCCAAAAATAAATGCCACAAGAGTGCCCAAACAATGGGTAATTGTTACTTTTCAGCCCAGACTGCTATTTCCCATGAAACCTAGGTTTTTCTCATGGTTTTGATGTGATTCATGCGAATCTGACCTTCATTTCCGTCGGAAATGACCAGTTGTTAAGATATACCCCATCCCCTACCCCATCAATATTGGGGAACCTGTGGGGAATCGTTTTTTGAGGGAGTGAAAAACTCGTCATTTCCAACGAAAATGAAGGTAAGAATATCATGAAACACATCAAAAACCATGTGAAAAACCTAGGTTTCATGGAAAACCTAACCCCTAACCTAACCTAACTAACCTAAAAGCAAAGGTGGGAAGTTGCGGCGCAACATTTTTGGTTGCGCTTGCGCTTGCGCCGCACATTTTTACAGAGAGTTGCGGAATTGTTTGCGGCGCAACTTATATATGCAGTTTCAAGATTAGCGCGCAACGCGCAACATTTAATATTACTTCTCTGTAAAAATAACCCAAGCGAATGTAACTTAAATATTTTTATCTGGCAACACTGCACTTCAATTGTTTACATTCAGTCACATTCTCAATGCGCCAGTATCACTGTCTGACTTTCTGTTGTTTTCGTTTCTTTTTACTTTTTAGTACTAGTACTAGTATTATGGATCGTTTTGTGGTGTCTGTGGCCGACAGCACTGATTCTGTCGACCAGGACATGGACAGAGAGGTTGAAGTGACTGAGAATGTTGACAGCCGCGTCCCTGAGACTGAAGCAAGTGTCAGTGAGGTTTCCGCTTCAGGATCGGGGGCCCCTACCGTTAACCCCTGGCCTTACTTGGCCGACTTTTTTGAGTTCAAGGGTCAGGCCCAGGCACAGGGCCACACGGACAACTTCCTGTACGAGTGTGTCCGCTGCAGGCCCAATAAGGAGGTCTTCTCAGCCAACAAGCAGTCAAGATACAGCCTCCGGAAGCATATGGAGAGTAAGCACGGCTACTGCCTTCATAAGTTTTTGGACTGCTGTATGGACGGGACAAAAGAAGCCAAGAAACGCCATGCATCCTTGCACGAAGCTGCCACCAAGAGGCAGATGATGTGCCGCCAACCAACCTTGATGGAGATGGCAGGCCCATCCAAGTGTAGGCACGACATCAGCAAAGCAGGTTTGGCCATGTCTTTACAGACATGGACTGCCTCTTAGCTACTGCCTTCAACCCGCAGTTTAAGCTGTCAAGATGGCCAGAGCTGGTGCCAGGAAGAGACCCGGAGGAGTTGAGGAGGACGGTCACCAGCAAAGTTGTGTCGTTGGTGGACAGGGCCAGGAAGGATGAAGAGTTCAGCAGCAGTGATGCGGAAGCGGCAGACAAAGGGGACTTCCTCGAGCAGCTGTACGACACAGGAGTAATCAGCAAACAGAAGAAGGAGAACAATGCTGGTGAACAGTTTCCTGGACCAGAGGCCGGAGAAAAATATCGCGAGGAACGTGTTCACTTGCAAGGAACTGACAGACCTCTTTGTGCAGTATAACACCCATTCCCTCAAGTGCGGCTGTAGAACGTCTGTTCTCTTTGGGGAAGGATGTTCTGAAGCCAAAACGGGCTGGACTCTCCGATCCACACTTTGAGATGCTGGTGTTCATGAAGGGGAACCTGGCTCTTATGTAGTGATTTTTTTGCATTTATTATATATTGTAATAAAATATTGATATTATCTTTTTCTGTATCAGATATATTTTGTTTAACTTGTAAAAAGGCTTTTTATTTTAATATTATTTTATTTATTTTTCAAAAGTTGCGCGTTGCGGTTGCGCTTGCGGCGCAACTTTTTGAAAAGGGTTGCGCTTGTGCGTGCGGCGCAACTATTTCAGCAGAGTTGCGGTTGCGACTGCGGCGCTACAAAAATCGTTGCGCGTGCCCACCACTGCCTAAAAGTACCTAACCTAACCTAACTAACCTAAAAGTACCTAACCTAACATGAATATGTTATTACATTATCATTTGTGTAATTTAAGTCTCGGGGGTACGGGGGAGCCCCCCGTAAAGATCACTATTGACAAATTGATCGATATTCATCGGCATTTTAGTGTCGGAAATTCAAAAATAAAAATATAAAACCCTATACCAATCATTTGTGATGCGTGATCTTTACGAGGGTAGAGCCCCCGTACTCCCGAGAACTAAATTATACAAATTGGACACTACATTTAAAGGGAGAACACCATGCGAGCGAAGAAAATCGAGGTTTGCTTCGTTATTTTCAAAACAAAGTGTGAAAATGCGAGCTGGACGAGAGGGCACTGGTTACACTGGAGAGCCATGTCGATTCTGAATTTGAACTGAAAACAGGAGATGAAGGAGGAAGCAGATCGGTCGGTGATTTGCTGGATTAGGTCACGTGACGAAATAGAGGCCTGTGATTGGCTACCTCAAAAATGTTTACATAGTGCGTCGTTAGATGGTGCCACCTCCTATTATGGCGGCGATAGAATGCCCTTCCAAAAAATTTTTTTTCAACAAAATAACTATCTCGTAAACTAAACATTTGCGACGGAAATGTTATTGATAAATGTTTTGTACCTGTTGAAACATTAATGTAGAACCCCTCAAAATTGTCAGGAAACATTCTGGGCTGAAAAGTAACTAGTACCAAACAATGATGCCACAAGAGCCCAAAAATGCTAGCTCTAAATTAAGTGAATTTTTCACTAACCTTACAATTATGAGATGGATATATATATATACACACCTTAACTTAATATACAGGGTGTTTGAAAACTTTCTGTACAAATTATAATGGGGGATAGGCAACACCAAGACAAACCCTTTTCGTCTATAAGTGTATGTCCGCTGACGTCACCATTCGGCGCGAGAGGGCGCCGCTGCAATTGGCTAAAAGGTGAAGTGGGCTAGACTCGCGTTTGCCGCGGGCATTCTTAAATCGGACGTAGTACGCGTAACATGGAGCGCTTCACGACTGCTGAGATGGCTGACATGCATATGGTGTATGGGGCTGCCAATGGAAACGGAAGAGCTGCTGTGAGGTTGTACCGACAGCGCTTCCCAAACAGACGTGTGTCAAACCACCAAACGTTTGCGCATTTGCATCGGCGACTGCGAGAAACTGGAACATTCCATGCAAACATGCATGACACTGGTCGGGAGAGAAACGTGCGCACTCCTGACATGGAAGAAGAAATCCTACGGCAATTTGAGGACAATCCAAGCGCAAGCACAGGAGGTGTTCCACGTATCCTCGGTGTGAACCACGACCTGGTCTGGAGAGTGTTGCACGAGCAGCAGTTACATCCGTTTCATCGTCAGATAGTCCAGGCATTACAACCTCGGGATTACCCTCTTCGTGTGGAATTCGCACGCTGGTTTCTGCAGCAGACAGCGGTGCAGCCTAATTTTCCGACTTATGTGCTGTTCTCAGATGAGGCCTGTTTCACACGTGAGGGTGTGTTTAACATGCACAATTCTCACGTGTGGGCGCACGCAAATCCACATGCTACACGGGTGCATGCTCATCAAGAACGGTTCGACGTCAATGTTTGGGCGGGTATCGTCCATGGCAAGTTGCTGCTCGTGCAACACTCTCCAGACCAGGTCGTGGTTCACACCGAGGATACGTGCAACACCTCGCGTGCTTGCGCTTGGATTGTCCTCAAATCGCCGTAGGATTTCTTCTTCCATGTCAGGAGTGCGCACGTTTCTCTCCCGACCAGTGTCATGCATGTTTGCATGGAATGTTCCAGTTTCTCGCAGTCGCCGATGCAAATGCGCAAACGTTTGGTGGTTTGGCACACGTCTGTTTGGGAAGCGCTGTCGGTACAACCTCACAGCAGCTCTTCCGTTTCCATTGGCAGCCCCATACACCATATGCATGTCAGCCATCTCAGCAGTCGTGAAGCGCTCCATGTTACGCGTACTACGTCCGATTTAAGAATGCCCGGGGCAAGCGCGAGTCTAGCCCACTTCACCTTTTAGCCAATTGCAGCGGCCCCCTCTCGCGCCGAATGGTGACGTGAGCGGACATACACTTATAGACGAAAAGGGTTTGTCTTGGTGTTGCCTATCCCCCATTACAATTTGTACAGAAAGTTTTCAAACACCCTGTATACAAGCAATGCTGCATCAATCAGCTTAGTCATTATATCGCCTTGGGACAACAATGGTTCTCCCTCTTCTAGATTTTCTAACATGCACCGCCTCCTTCAGGTCATTATCGCTTTGGAATCGCTGACCTCTCAAAGCGTCTTTTAGTGGTTCATACAGGTAAAAATCCGAAGGTGCCAGGTCTGGACTGTAGGCTGGATGGTCGAGAACTTCAAATTTAAGTTCTTGAAGGTATTTTCTAGTCTGTGCAGCGGTATGAGGGCCCGCATTGTCGTGTAACAGAATAACACCTTCCGACAATCTCCCTCTCTGTTTTGTGCGAACTGCTTGCTTTAACTCATTCCGAAGCATGTCAGAATACGATGCACTTGTTACTGTAGTTCCATGCTCAAGATAATGTTCAAAGATAGGGCATCGTGTATCCCAAAACAGTGTTAGCATAACTTTACCTGCTGACGGCTGCGCTTTGAACTTCAATGAACTTTGAACTTCGTCTAAAAAGTCGTTAAACTTTTGTAGCTTTTCACCTGAATTGTCTACTCCTCCCAAATATTTTCACGACCAATCATGTTATTTATTAGTTTTATAGGTCGAGACTTTCACAATTTGGAAAGCGAGAATTTTGTGTCATTGATCGTGTGTGTTTTCGCATAAAATGAAATTGTTGTTTAAATAGTAAGAGTAAATGTTACCATATTGTGATCGCTGTTTTCTAAACTTTGGCCAACTTCATGGCTACACATTAAATTTTGTGTTTTTCTTATGACCAAATCTAATATATTATTGGCTGATGTAGATTCGCTGACGTTTTGAAAGAGGAAATTATTTGCAGGCTCGAGTTTAGTATTTACAATGTCTTTCCTTTTGGAAGAGTTCTCCTTTAAAATAAATCATATCACAGAAAACGATATATTTAATTCCTAACTCTCTTGTAGCATGAAAAATTAACTTATTCTGAAACAGTTTGGATCAGCTATTAATTATTATTACTTATAAATAGGCTGACCATATTTCCTTGAGACAAAAACGGGACATTGGGTTGGCAAAAAAGGGACGGGGTTATGTAATATTCTGTATTCATGAAAAAGTAAGTACATAAACCGGGACAAAATTGACATTTTTATTAAAACGACGGGACGGCCAGGAAATATAAAACAAACGGTACTGTCCCGTTCAAAACGGTACGTATGGTCAGCCTATTATACGAAGGTGATCTTAAACATTTCGTTCATATCTTTTCTTTAAACCAAAAATTATAAAATCTATTTTGACTAGTTATTAATAACGAGTCACTTCCGTAATACATATTTTGGCCTCTTTTTTCTAACTAAACTAATCCTGTTTGAACATATTGAAGTAATTATAGAAAAGTTGTATTTTGTATTGAAAATATGAAAGAAAAGGATATGAAGATTGTAATGGAAATCCGATTAAATATGGTTGAGGTGAAAGAAAACTATAGAGGAAAATATAAGGACATGAAGTGTGAAGTAGGCAGGAGAGAATGATACGACAGAACACTCGTTTCATTGTGAGAAACTAAGAAACATAGTGGGGAAGATGATGGGAGTAGAGAATATAAATAAACGAGAAAGTATCAAAAATTATATAGTAAAAGTAATGGAAATTAGAAGGAGACTCTGCTAGACAGTTAAGGTATAAATACGTAACACTGGTATGCATCAATTTTGCTGTCAAGGGTTTTGTAAGTGATTCTTATAGAGTTTTTCCTGCTGATTTCGAATCTGCAATCCGTTTTTCTCAATCAGCTCAGGTTATCCGGCTATGGCCTCATAAGTAAAATAGAATTTTTCGTGATTTTGTCAAAGCGGAATTGGAACAGTAACATCTATCATCACTTGTTTCACTTGTATAATATCTTTTTTTACTTTTCAGGCATATAGATAAAATATTTCATAATGAATAGAGCGTGTAAAAATGATCCCAATAGATTCTGCTACATATGTGGGACGGTTACCATGCCAAATAACCAGTCCCAAATCACTAAATTTGTGAAGACAATGTATAGAGCATACTTTGGAATTAAGCTAGGGGACCAGGACAAAAATTTCGCCCCTCATATGTGCTGCAAGATGTGCATTGAAAATTTGAGAAGATGGAGCAAAGGCAGAGCGAAATCTTTGCCTTTTGGAATTCCCATGATTTGGAGAGAAGGAAAGGATCACGTGACAGATTGCTATTTCTGAATGACAAACCTCCAAGGTGGGCTTATAAATTTATTTTTCTTAAATATTTTGAAATCCTCGTATGGAACTTGACATAATATTCACCATAATGTAATATTCACCATATATAGCATAATATTCACCATAATGGTAATCATACATTTACATATACATATTGTTATAGAAAATACATTTACACATACATATTGTTATACAAGTTACATTTACATATACAATGATTGTATATTTTCTTTCTTTTTCATTCATATTGTCCCCGAAGGGACAATATGAATGAAAAAGAAGAAAATATACAGACTCCATCGACCTATTTCATATCTTACAGACCGCAGCCTTCCCTCACGAGCCGCCTCTGTCTGAATGCTTCTTCTATTTCATATGCAAGTTTTATATCCATGTTTCTGTGTTTCTATTTTCAGGGGTTAACAAGAAGAATAAACACATTGTTGTATACCCTGACATCAATGTTCCCTCTAATTTTTTTTAGTCCGTGTGCGCAAGACATTTTCGTTGAGCATACATTTAGATTCATGGTGAAAAATTGTGCAAACTTTTCTGAGCGCTATTATCTTCAAAATTAAATATATATAATTATTAAATACTTAATAAATATTTTTTTCATAAGGTGATAGCTTGATCATTACGGTACTATTAAATGGATATTAAAAAACTGTTTACGATATTATATATTCTTAAAAAAAGAAAACATTTTATCCATTCTAAAAATATGAATAAAATAAAAAATAGTAAAATAAAATTCAACAAAATAAAGAAATAAAATAAAAAAACATTAATTGAAAATTAACAATTTTTTAGCATTTAGCAATTTAAAATAGACTATCAAGATTAATACATGATTTTATCCATTCACAAAATAGGAATAAAATAAAAATATAATTCAATAAAATATAATATAATAAAAATAACATTAAATGAAAGTGCCTTTCATTTAAGTATGATTATGATTTCTCCCTACGATCTTTAGCATTTGCCCATTCCAAATAAACTCTATGAAGATTAATTCATCCGTCATCATTCAGGTAACTTTTAATTCGCATGAGCATGTCCAAATGATTTTCTTTCAAGCGGTTTCTTAATTTGTTCTATATAGAATTCATTAAACTGAAATTTTTGAAATTATTTCATTTACTGTCGTGACTCATGATACGCTTGAGCCTGTGCGCATTTTATTTTACTGTGTGCGCGGGTTTCACAACGCGTGTGCGCGCGCACACGCGCACATCTTAGAGGGAACATTGCCTGACATTCCTTCTGCTGTGAGACCTGTACCCCATGGTCCTGGAATTCCAATACCCGACCCACCTCAAACCCTGGACTTCGATGATTCTGATGATGAATCAATGACCAATGCCAATGACCAGTCCCAGTCGTATATACCTACAAATACCGCTTCAAATGAGCCGAGGCCTCTCAACCAGGCCAAACTTAATGATCTTACCAGGGATTTAGGACTTTCCAAATTAGCTGCCGAGATCTTGGGCTCACGACTTCGAGAGGACAACTTGCTGGCTCCGGGAACAACATTATCCTGGTATAGGAAACGAGAGGAAGAATTCCGCAAGTTTTTTGCAGTGCACGGAAATACCTCTTCCTTAGTGTACTGCTGCAATGTTGAGGGGCTAATCGAATCCTTGGGCCTGCCATATAACGCATCAGAATGGAGGCTATTTATAGACTCGTCTAAACGAAGTTTGAAAGCAGTACTTCTCAACATTGGGAATAGGGTTGCATCAGTCCCTGTAGCACATTCCGTACAACTTACTGAGAGCTACGATAACATGAAAATTTTACTGGATGCTCTCGTATACGACCAACATAACTGGAGGATCTGTGGAGATTTGAAGGTAATACTAATATCATAAGTAAACTATTGCTATTGACTATGTTGTTTTTCCAAAGGTTATTTGAGAGCTTATAAGAACACTTAACTTCCCCACAGAAGTGACACAGTCCAATGCATAGATTTTTTTATCTGATAGAACAAATTCTCTAAATTCTTTAAATATTTTCATTTTTTTTCAGATTGTGGCATTTGTATTGGGAATGCAAGGGGGATACACGAAATACCCATGTTTCCTCTGCAAATGGGATAGCCGAGCGGATGAGAAGCACTATGCTCAGCGTGAATGGGCATCCAGAGAGAATTTTGAACCTGGGTCGCATAATGTCGTTTCAGTGCCCCTTGTACCACCAACAAAAATTTTGCTCCCACCACTTCATATTAAGCTGGGCTTGATGAAAAATTTCATCAAATCAATGAATAAGGAGGGTTCAGCATTCCGATATCTCGAGAGTAAATTTCCTCATATATCTGATGCTAAACTAAATGCTGGGGTTTTTGATGGTCCTCAAATTCGAACTTTGATCAAGGATACTCAGTTCGAAAACGCAATGACTCCAACTGAGAAGAATGCCTGGCAGGCATTCAAATCAGTTGTCACTGATTTTCTTGGCAAGCGTAGAAGTCCAGAATACGAGTCCGTTGTCGAAAACTTGATGGAAGCTTTCAAAGCTCATGGGTCGCGCATGTCCATAAAAATGCACTTTTTGTGGTCCCACTTGGACTATTTTCCTGAAAATTGCGGGGATTATAGTGAGGAACAGGGTGAACGATTTCACCAAGATATCAAAATAATGGAAGAGAGGTACCGGGGAAACTGGGATATCAATATGCTGGCGGACTATTGCTGGTGTTTGAAGCGAGACGTGCCCGAAGAAAAACACAGACGGAAAGCCAAAAAAACTTCATTCCTTCCTCAATAAACTTTTTTCCATATTCATTGTATGAATAAAAGTATTTATTCACACAATGTTTTCATTTTTCACGAGTGTTCTTATAATATTACTCGTATCTACAGTGTTTAAGCTAAAAAAAATAAATTTGGGGATAAAATTGGACTTATAATAAATGGCCAATAGAGAAAAAACCTGACCTGATTGAGGAAAACCAATGTCATTTTCGAATTCAGCATGGTCGAATCATATAATATGAGTGGAAAAAACCCTCACAGCAGACAAAAAAATTTCATATGCATACCAGTGTAATAGGAGATAGTGTAGATAGTGCAGTAGCTTAGACCCTGATTTTTGAAGTAAGTGGACATTCTGGACAAAAGCACCAAACTTGGCTCAAATGTTGTTCAGGACCTTAGCTACCAATTTTTCCCCGGAACCAAGACGCACAACCCTATCTTGGCTGCCATTTTGGAAATCCAAGATGGCTGCCAGCTAGAAATCAACAAACTATTGTGAGGAGTAATTGTAAATAAATAGTCCCTAAACCTACATATTTCGATGCCAGGATTGCTATAAAATAATCAGAATTACCCTTAAATGTTTATTTAATGTAAAATATTTAATAATATAACTATATAATATGTGCTTTTCTGTTTTGCAGGTGATTTGTGAACATGGATTGGAGCAAATGCATGGTTTGTCAAGAGAGCAAAGGTGAGACTCTTAAATGTCCACTCAATGCTGTGAGTGGTAAAAAAACTGAAGCATATGCAACATTTATGGAGAATGTCAACGCATTCAAGAATCTTGGAAGACTACCAGTTCCTCTTCTTTTCAATGAAGAGGTGACTGTTGAAGATCTGGTTCAGAATAAAGCTGTGTGGCACAAGTCATGCCATGTTAAATTTAGTAAAGAAAAGCTTGAAAGGGCTACAAAAAAGAGAGAAAGGGCGGATGAAGGTGAAACCAGTTCATCTACGGGGAAGCGGGTTCAGCGGCATCCTATGGACAAAGCAACTTGTGTGTTTTGTCAACAAACACATGGGCATCTTCACGAATTCAGTACATTTGGCGCTGACGTCAATTTACGAATGATGGCTACAGAACTCAGTGACACAGAACTAATGTCTAGAATAGGAGGTGGTGATCTCATGGCCATTGAAGCCAAGTATCATCTGCAATGCTTGACATTTTATCGGAACCGTTACCGCTCACTTTTGAGACAAAAACAGAGCAAGGAAGAAGGCTATGAAGAAAACTTGATGAAAGCAAAGGCAATAGTTGAGGTCGTTAATCATGTAGAAAATTGCGTGGAAGAAGGAATCTTTCAAATGAAGTTTTCTGTGCTATTTGATCTGTATCAAAAAAGACTTCGGGACTTAGGTATTAATAAGGAAATGAACAGAGGACGATTCAGAGAGAAGATTCTGGAGTATTTCCCATATGCCCAGGAAGTGAGTGATGGCAAGAACAAAATCTTAGTTTTTCAGCAGGGAATTCAGGAAATGCTCAGAGAGACAAATAGACAGAATTTTGAAGGAGATACTATGATTCTTGCAAAAGCTGCTAGAATCATACGCAAGGAAATCGTCAACTTTACTGGATTCAAGTTTGCAGGTGCCTTTCCATCTGGTTGTCAACAGGAATCGGTACCTACAACCTTGAAAACCCTTATATCTATGATCACAAATGGTGCTGACGTGAAGGACCAAACACCAGAAGACTCCCCTGCAACTCTCACTGTCTCGCAACTTATCCTTTTTAATTTTAGGAACAAGCATACATCATCATCTAAGGTTCGCCATTCTTTGGAAAGAGAACCACCATTGCCTCTGTATCTTGGTCTGAAAATTCATACTGAAATTCGGTCAAAATCATTAATTACACAACTATATGAATTGGGTCTCAGTGTGAGTTATGACCGAATTCTTCAAGTCGAAAGCCAACTTGCAACAGCAGTGTGCCAGAACTTCAAGACCAAAGGAGTGGTTGTACCAGCTCAGTTTCGTCATGGACCATTTATTGTTGGGGCACTTGACAATCTGGATTACAACCCATCTAGTACAACTGCCGTTGGATCATTTCATGGTACAGGGATTAGTCTGTTTCAGTTCCCAACTGTCTCAAACTGTGGAACCAAACAAGGTGATCTTGTGCTACCTTCTCTAGGTTCAAAGGACTTGGAGTTACTCATGTCCTACTCAATTGTACCAGCTGTTGCAATGGACAAAACCAAGGTAGAAGTCCTGAAGTTGTCTAATGTGTCTGACCCTATTGAGGGACACTACCATGAAGCATGTTTCCAGGAAAAGGAGTGGATGAAAGAAGCGTTCAGGATCTTGGAGAAAGACACGATAGGGAAGGGTGATGTTATATCATGGTCAGCATACCACGCTACAAGGCAAGAACAAGATGAAGATCAAATGAAAACCCTTTCCTACCTCCTTCCCTTATTCCATGAAAAGGCCGCTACTCCAGCGATGATCAAGCATGGAATGAATGTTGTTCGGTCTGCTACTGAATTCCTTAACCCCGGGCAAATACCAGTTGTTGCATTCGATGCACCCCTATATGCCCTTGGTAAATTCATTCAGTGGAAGTGGCCAGACACCCACGGAGAAGACAAGGTCATCGTCATGTTTGGAGGTCTACATACAGAGATGGCCATGTGGAGAACGTATGGAGATTATCTAGAGGGATCTGGGTGGACAAATGCCTTGACACAAGCAGGCATTGCTTCGGCAGGAACTGTTGACTCATTTCTTAAAGCCTCTCATCTTACAAGAACCAGACATGCTCACCAGGTAACAGCTTTGACATTGGCAAAGCTGCAGCATGAAGCCTTTATGGAAACTGTTGGTCCCTATGATGACAAGACAAAGGAAGAGTGGAAGAAGAAGATGGTTCAGGTCAGTCCAACATTCCAATACTGGGAGACAATTCTTCAGATGGAGATAGACGGCCTCATATTCATACGATCACATCGTGCAGGAGACTTTCCATTGTATGTAGAAAGCTTGAAGAAAGTAGTTCCCTGGTTCTTTGCTCTTGACCACCAGAATTACGCACGTTGGCTTCCACTCCACATCCGGGACATGAAGAATCTCCCTCAGCCAGTTATGAATGAGTTTTCACGAAATGGACACTGGGTAGTACACAAGACCAAGAAGAGATTCTCAGCCATGCCTTTAGACCAAGCGCATGAACAAAACAATGAGAAAGTCAAAGGTTCAGGAGGCGCGGTGGGTCTGACTGAGAATCCAGTGGCATTCAAGAAGTGGATGGTAGCAGGGCCAGAACAAGCCAGATTGATTACTGAATATGAAGACGAAAACCTTCCAGAAACTGAAGACAACAACTTCCACCACGAAGAAGGACTATCTACACAGAGAAGATTCAAGGATCATGTTTCTAATCTCGTTGAAGTCTTCCGTGATATGGGAAATCCATTTTGTGATAATGGGAATGAGTTACTGGCCTTAGACACAAGGAATGTCATGGATGAATCTGTGGTCCATACAGTGAGAACTATAAAGGATTTGGGTAAGGAGCAATATAGCCGATACTACAAAGAAGTTGTCACAGATTGTACAAGGTCAATTCATACACCGATCAAGAAGAACTCGCTTGCCCTCTTCAGATGTCCTCGGCCGAAATCTCAGGTACGGAATGTTGGGGGAATCCAACTACTGAAGAACGATGTTGCTCTATTCTCTCATCTGTATATTGTTATGCAACATCGGCATAGTGACATGGATGCATTCTTCCAACACGAGAATCACCCCTTTCCTTCTTCCCTATCTGATGGTGGGAAATTGCGGTTTGGGAAAAAGTCTGACCTACTGAAAATCATTACATTTGAAAACAAGGACAACCCTCCAGATCCTTTTGATGTGAAACTTCTTGATGGAGCTGCCATCGTCCATTTGCTGTCTACTGCAGGTGTTACCAACTTTGAAGAGTATGCAGATCGTGTATTCGTCCCTTATCTCATCAAACAGTTAGAAACTTGCCAGCGAATTGACATCGTCTGGGATACCTACACTGCAAGCACCTTAAAAGAGACTACCAGAGAAAAACGGGGAAAAGGAATCAGAAGAAAGGTTGAAGGAAAAACCAAATTACCCCTAAATTGGCATGACTTCCTTCGAGACTCTAGAAACAAGCAAGAACTGTTCGCTTTCCTATCAGACAAGGTTGCTGCAATGGAAGTTCCTAACAACAAAGAAGTTGTTATTACATCAGGACCTGAAGTCATCATCAATGGGGCCGACCGCACAATGCCAAGATGCGACCATGAGGAGGCAGACACTAGACTGTTCATTCATCTTCAAGATGCAATAAAGGAAGGGCACATTAACTGCATGATCAGAACTGTAGACACGGATGTTATTGTCATTCTAATAGGAAAATTCCATCACTTGACGTCCATAAGATCTGAAGTAAATATTTGGGTTGGTTTTGGCACTGGGAAAAACTTCACTTACCATCATATTAACACAATCTGTGCCTCTTTGGGTGAAGAGAGATGCACATCCCTACCACTGTTTCACTGCTTCACGGGATGTGATACAACATCATCCTTTTACGGAAGGGGCAAGAATACGGCATGGGCAGCATGGCACCATTACCCTGAGGTAACACAAGCATTCACATTCATGGCACGAAATCCATTTGCAGATGTTGACGCCGAAACTCCCCACTTCAAGCTTCTTGAACGGTACACAGTTGTCCTCTATGACAACACCAGTGACATTGAACGTGTAGATGAGGCAAGAAAGGTCATGTTCTGTCAGAAGGGAAAAGCTATGGAGACTATCCCACCAACTCAGGATGCTCTTCTCCAACACACCAGGAGGGTCACATACCAGGGAGGAATATGGTCGACCTGTGAGAGAAGTGAACAGAATCTTCCAACTCCTGAAGGGCAGGAGCAAGCGAGCAAATTCTGGAACCTGGAACCTGAAAATGCGAGTGTTTATTTACTTAATGATGTTATATATTATAATATCACATCATAAGTTATAAGTAGGGCGACCGAATTTTAACCTACAAAATTCTTTATTTGCAACTTATTTGTGGATAAATATTAACGCTTAATAATAAAATAAAACACATCCCATTCATTTGTTTATCAAATTATTAACGAACTTATTTAGTGACTGAATTATAATGAAGCATAATGTACTTCCCAATATTTTACGGCAAGAACTTTGTCTTTTGCCAAAAGTTGTTTCAGCATAGAGAAGCTCCCCTGCACCGTAGCCGAATTAGTTTGTACTGCTTGTAATTTGGTATATACACAGTAGTTTGGAAGAAATTTCTTCCCGTTGGAAGGATATGATTTGTTTCATTTCATTCCACTGCAGTCGTTTGGTAAGGTACTCTTTTAAATTGCAAGAATCGTCTGCAAAGTTGATCGAAGTGAAGTTCTTGTGGGCTTTGGCAATTGTGTAGCAGCTTTCTTCAACCTTTTTATTTTTTTTATAATCTGGCCTCTCTCACTACTGTCATCTTAGGAGGAGACTTCAACGCTAAAGACACTAGTTGGTACCTGCACAACCAAAGCAACACCAGAGGCGCCAACATAGCCACACAACTAAACAGCCTCTTCATTTTAACAATACAGAAGAACATACACACATACCACATCAAGCGGGATACTCAAACTCCTCCCCAGACATAACGTTCTGTTCCCCTTCACTAGCAACACATACACACTGGAGAACAGAAAAACAACTGTCATCAGACCACCTACCCATCATCATTACAACACGTTCTACACTCTGCCCCAACAGCCTTAGGCACACTTACAGAAATTACAAGAAAGCTGATTGGGAACAGTTCAAAATACAGAGTGAGGAACAATTCACCACATTAAACAGCACACCCATCATAAACATCAATACAACACTCAAGACATTTAATCAGGTCATCAATAATCAATAATGCAAACAAATACATACCCAAGGGCAACATTAAGAAATACAACCCAAATTACACTAGAGAAATAGCCCACCTCATAAGCAACGTAACAACCTCAAACATAACACACGAACACCACACACAGAATCCATAAAACAGCAAATACAACAGCTCAACACAGAAATAAACAACAAACTTAAAGAAAAACAAAGAGAAACATTTAGGGAATTCATAACAACACTAAACCACTCCACAGATACATCCAGGCTATACAATAGTGGGGCAGATAAGTGAAACAATCTTTCAAATGATGATACAAGCACCAAAATTGGCATGAATACTCCTCTGGGACTACTATTTTGAAAAAGCCCGTTAGCCACCTAAAAATTCAAAATGATCACCATTTTTTCAAAATGGCCGCCATGTGCGGTATAGAAATATTATGTTTACCACACAATTTGATACAGTGGGCCGATTTGAATGATTATGGTAACGAATTATATGATTATATGTTTTTGACTATGCAGAACCCGAATTTAAAACTACAAAACTTCTCAGAAGCTTCTTTCCACCTTTTCTAGCAGATTATGTGAACTTATGTGGACAACTTAGCCAAATTTATAAAAATAAATGGACTGTCGTCATGCTGTCTTCCTTCAGTACCTTTTGCTTTGGATCACCAGGAGCTGGTTCTTGTCTAAAGAAGTCCATCTTGTCGTTCTTCATTGGCTTGTAGAACGTGTATTCCTAGGCTGACCATATTTCCTTGAGACAAAAACGGGACATTGGGATGGCAAAAAAGGGACGGGGGTTATGTAATATTCTGTATTCATGAAAAAGTAAGTACATAAACATATTGAGCTTACAATTATTCTTCAGTGACAGAACCCATACAAAAATTTAGGTAGACGTAGAGGGGGACTGTATTTCACCACGATCGTACCATGAATATTTCTCCGATGAAGTAATCTTACGCAGCAAATTTCGGTCTTTCAACACCTTATCATAAAACTTCTCACACTCCATGACACAATTTTGTCTTACAACTAACATAGCCCTCATTGTCTCAACACTTAATCTAGATGTATTTTTTATTTTCTCTGAATAAATCACAATGCGACTCTATGGTTATACAAATTACTGGTATCCATGATATTTATATGCGATTATAGGTTATGAATAATAATTTATGATTGACCAATATTAAAGTATATTTATAGTTTTTATTAAAAACGGGACAAAATTGACATTTTTATTAAAACGACGGGATGGCCAGGAAATATAAAAAAAACGGTACTGTCCCGTTCAAAACGGTACGTATGGTCAGCCTATGTATTCCTCTTCACTTTCTCGCCCCTTCATGAATTCCTGGAAGAAGATTCTGTCCCTCTCATAGTGTGTGCCAATCATTTCAGCAGCAGTGGGGTGGGTACTGTCCTTTGTGTCCAGTGTAAGCGGATCCCCAGTCTCTTCCTGGAAAGGATTGCCCATGTCTTTCATTACCTTAGACAGCCTGTCTACTTCCTCAAAGAACACCCTTTGAGCTCGCTCAGTCTGCTCATGGTGTCTGCCATGTTCAGTTACATCTTTGGCTTCTGACGCTCCCTCGTACTGAGCAACCAGCTGACTGATTTCAGGGCCAGCCACCATTCATCTTCTCAGCGCTGATGGGTCTTCAGTCACACCGACTGCACCCCCGTCACCTTTGATGACGGCATTGGCTTGCTCATGAGCTTGGTCGATGGCCATTGCTGAGAATTCCCGGCTCGATTTGTGCACAACAAATTTTCTCCTGTGAAACTCAAGAGCCAGCTGGGGGTGTTTCTGATCTATCTAGGGTCACCATGTCTCTAAGATGAATGGGAAACCACCGTGCGTAGTTCACGTTGTTGTTGGAAAAGAAAACGGTATCAGCTCAGACAGCGTTTGACAGTACAGGGTGAAGTTGGCTTCCCTGAACGCCCAGATCAGTGAGAGGATCACCAGTTCCATTGGCAGCACCATATTCCAGAACTGAAACTGCGGGCTTTGCAGTTTGCGTCTCTCACATCAGTCTTCTAAACTGAGCACTCCCTCGGAGTGTTCGTGTGCCTCTGTGCAATAATCAGTATAGGCTGCCTTCAGGAGTTTGTAGAGACTGCATGCTGTTGTAATCTGGTACATTTGACGTGTTCTGGTGACGCTTGAAGCTGACAGAAATGATTCTGCCGTTCCAGAAGAGGCCACCTCTGCCTCAACGAGGGCTCCTGTCTATTCGCTGTCTTTGAGTAGAGTTCCAGCAGGCCTCAGTGCAGCCATCTCAATATGAAGGCCTCCAAACATGATGACAAACTTGTCTTCACCATAGCGTTCGGGCCAGTGCCACTGGATCTACTTCGCCACTGCATAGATTAGCTGGTCAGTGGCGATGACAGGAACTTGACCTGGGTTGAGGAGTGCAACTGTATCTTTGATCTTGTCCATCACATGTCGTATTGTGGCAATCGAGTGGGCTTCATCTCGAAGAAGAGGTAACAGCGATGCAATGACGACTTCAATTTCTGGACTTCTCTTCTTGGATGCATGGTGGGCTGACCAAGTGACATTCACTGCACCATCTACTTCTTCGGTTACTCTTTTCCTTGCTTGTTGCAGTTTGGTGTTGTTGAACATTAGTCGACAGCTCTGATGGTATTTTGCATTGTTCTTTCTCAGCGTTTCTTCTATACCGCCCCCTTCATCTAATCTTGCTGAATCCAAAACGATTGGGAGATCATTAATGGCTTGAAAGAGTGGAACATTTGACGCAATCATAGAGTAGCCATCATGTTCAGTACTACATGGATAGTGCGTTGGTGGTGATTTGAAATCTTCGTCCTTCTTCTCGATTTGACAGAGACAACATTTGTTCCAGTCAGTTTGCAATTTAGATGGTAATTCAGCCAAACTGGCCATCTTATGAGACGATGAACGGTTTACGCCCTGGCTGACTTCTGAAACAAAAATAAGAAAGTTAATTATTAGTAAACTGCACATATTTTCAGTCAATGTGCTACAAATGGTAGAAAGAAGCTTCTGAGAAGTTTTAGGGTTGTAAACTCAATTACAATTAGACAAACACACACACACAACTGAAACATCACAGGCGGCGCTTTCGCTGAAGTGCATCGTGATGCACTTCGCTGCGACCCCGCATCGCGGCTTGATTACAGCCTCCGCTATGTACGGTAACATTCATACAATTTAACAATAGACAACACACGCATATTGCATTCGACAATCGGTATATTCGAGGCCCCAGTCTTATGCCGCAATACTTGGCAATATTGTTCGAGATAGCCAGTCGGCCGGATTATTTTCCGATCGTATGTATCGCATTGAGTATCCTTTTCAGTCCGATTTCAGTCAATGTGCTACAAATGATAGAAAGAAGCTTCTGAGAAGTTTTAGGGTTGTAAATTCAGTTTCTTCATGATCAAAAACATATGATTTTATGCCAAGATCATTCAAATCGGATTACTCTGTCAAATTTTATAGTGAAATAAGTATTTCAACGGCGGCCATTTTGAATTTTAGGTGGCTAACGGGCTTTTTCAAAAAAATAGTCTCAGAGGCAAATCCATGCCAATTTTGGTGCTTGTATCACTATTTGAAAGATTCCCCTGAATATATTCACTTATCTGCCCCACTAAATGGTATAATAACAATTTAACGGCAATTACTCAAGATTAATTGAATAAAAAAAAATTAAGAATAAAAATTGAAAATAGAAATCAATTATAAACTATAATGAACTGAACATGGGGTTATAACTTATAGGTTCCGTATAATACTCTTAAAACAAACTTAAACCAACTTAACCTCAATTGAGGTTATGTTCGGTCATACAGGTAAATTTCACGAACACACGGAGCAAGATAAATTAGGCGCATGGTTAGGTTGTCATGCGATAAGGCATGCGGGTCATACGGTTAAAAGGATTCGCAACATGCCGGAAAGCAGTGGACTGACCATGTGAGCCTTGCTCACTCACCTCACGAAGGAGGTGGTGTATCGGGATTAAGAAGAATGACTTTTACTGGTTTCAGAAGAGGGTCCAGGAAGAGCCAAAGGGAAAAATCCGCAAAGTAAGAGGGAAGAAGGACGAAAACATGAGTTCGAGGAAGAAAAACGAAAATGATCGTTGGAACGATCACGTTATGATACTGAGGAATGTTCCGCAGTACCACAAGAGGCTCCTGGTTGACTTCTGGTACAACCTGAGTGAAAGAAAACAGATGGTTAAACTGTGGTTTGACTGGAGCCAAAGAAGAGTCAACTATGGTTGAACCATCTCCCTGGTTGACACTAGGTTCAACTGGGGTTGGGATATTGAGAAAGAAACCAAAATTGGGAATACCGCATTCAGGGGAATCGGGTGACCAATCGGGGAAACATGATGTCTGAATTTGACAATACGTCTTTACGTGAGCACTTTGCTCTTTAAGAAAAGATTGCTTGTCACACTGCTCAGAACAAAAATTAATGGATTTAAAACAAAACGGAGGGACGGCATGTTTCTCACCATAGTAATTTAAAAAGAAGTCATTGGGACATGATCGATTAATTACTACACTGTTACTGTCATCATAAACATCACAATGTTTATCAAAATCATTACGAACATTCGTAAAAACTGACTCGCCTACAGGACCTTGCAGGGCATCTGCCCCAACTGCTACTGAAGCAGAAAAAACATCATCTGAAATAAAATGACGGTCATCATGACCAAAAAAAACAAAAACAGGATCATCTTTATGACCACTTAAACGAGGCAGCATGGCCGAAGTAAACTCGAAACAATTAGGGTCCTGTGGAGAAAAGTTATCAGAAACATGGTCATCCTGACCATCTAAAACAATATCAGTAATCAAATTCGCGTCTTCATTAGGACATGCATGGATATCTGATCCATCTAAACCAAAAACAAGGTCTTCTTGACCAAAATTCACTGAATGAACTATATCAACTGAACTAACCGAATCAGTTGAATCAAGGTCCGAATGACTAAAATTACTAACACAATGAGGAGCAGTGTCTAAATCATTGTAAAAATCATGGCCATCGGGACCAACATGGTTGTCCTGACCATGGTGAGAATAAAATAAATTCTGATTTCCAACATCAGTTACACAGCAATCATCCAAGTAGTCTGAATTCACATCTAATAAAGGACTGGTCACCAGGGCCGGTTTTAAGCCGATTAGACCGATTTGTTCAAATTGGGCCCCGCGCCCCGAGGGGACCCCGCGCACGCGCTCGAGTGGGGGACGCTATGATGAATTAATGAGTGTCCAGTGTGCACGAAGTTTCTTGTTACTGTGAAGGCAGTGAAACTATTCAGTCCGTCCTCGTATATCTATGTTTCAATGTTTTATTGCTAATCGTTTGTTTATTTGTTTTGTAATTTCAGTTTATCGTCGCCGTTTAGCTTTTTAAAAAAAAGGTAATTTGTGGACGATATTCAAACCCTCAACACAGAAAGAGCGCTGTTAATGAGATTATATAACATAAAGCTTGGAATGTAAAGTTGTGTTGTTTGTTAAATATGTCCAAATTGTTTATATGTCCAAACTGCAAACTTGAAGTGTCTTAAGCCTGCATGTAACAGAGAAACGTGGTGGTAAGTAGATCCTACATATTAAATTAACTAGTTTTTGCCTCATTATCATAGAGAGCATTTACATTTCTATTTACTAGAGCTTGTTCTTTTGCCCCCTGCGCTTTTCTTCTTACTCCCAGGCTTTTAAAAATCATGAAATCTTTTGCTTTAATCATTAGATGCATACATGCACATCTTTATTATTTTTCAGTGCCAGGGAGTCTTTATTGTGAATGATTTTGTTTTTGTTTTGTAATTTCAGTTTATCGTCGCCGTTTAGCTTTTTTAAAAGAAAGTAATTGAAAAAGCCCTTACATCATCGTCATCATGGCAAGCACAAGCAGAGATAGAGACAAAGGGCGAAAGTATTTGAGCGGCAATCAGAAACGAGCACTGGCCAAGGCTAAGGCAGCTGAAAATGAAAAACAAAGAGGTGCTCTAGCGAAATTTCTTGTCACTCCAACTTTGAAACGACAACGGGTAGAGGGCCCCGCTAGGCGCTAACAATTTTCTAATTGGGCCCCGCACTTCCTAGCGCCGGCCCTGCTGGTCACATCCCCATCTACATCAAAACAATCATTACGAACATTCGTAAAAACTGACTCGCCTACAGGACCTTGCAGGGCATCTGCCCCAACTGCTACTCTCTGATTTTGCATCAACTTTTACATATTGCTGAGAATTTTGCTTTTGGATAGTTTTGAATTTTATATACTTGCGTTTAAATTTACGTTGTTATAGTTAAGTAATTGAATATTAGTGGTTTTTAGCGATTTAGAAGTTTTCATTGCGTGCCGGCTTAATTTAACTTATACCTGTGACGGTTTAAACTAATTTTTAACTGCGCGATGCCGTCGCAGAAAGCGTCGTGTGTTAGGTGTAGGGTTAACCGGTGGTATTCGGAATTTAAGGATTATAACGGCGGTCCGATGGCGATTACCGATAGATCAGTTTGTTTCTTTTGCGAGTTCATGGAGGAATTAGTTGGTATAAAACGCAGTGTACGTGAGGTAGCGGATAGACTTGCAACGCTTGATGAGGGCAGGGGTAGTGCTACGGTTGACGTAGGCCGAACCAATACTAACGTTGAAGACGTTAGTAATTTGAAGGGTGAGGTGCGTAACCTAGTTTCTAGTTTAGGTAGCTTGTCGGGAAGGTTAGATAGAGTTGAGGAGGAGGTTAAGGTTAGTCCGAGAGTAGTAGATAGCGAGGGATTTAGAGAGGTTAAGGGTGGAGCTAGGCCGCGTACGTTAGGTGATAGGAATCCCCCCCCTATCGAGGTTTCGAACCCTTTCGCCCATTTGGAAAGGGACGTGAATGAGGGGGAAACTATTTTAATTGGGGACTCTTTAGTGCGCCACATGGACAAAGAGTTCGTTAAACGGAATCCAACCAAGAGGAGGAGGGTCTGTCTCCCAGGGGCCAGGGTTGACAGAGTTAGAGACGAAGTGGATAGGGTTGACGTTGCTTCCCGTCACTCAATGTTGGTGACGATGGTAAGAGGCAACGACTCGTATAGGCCCGATACGAGAGTGCCTGACCTTTTGGAGAGATATAGGGGGTTAATTAGGTCCCTGAAGGCGAGGTCAGATAGGTCTTTAGTTCTAGGTATTACCCCTAGGCACGGGTTGGGTCTTAGAATTACGTCAAAAACAATATTTTTGAATAACAAATTAGAAGAGATTTGTGCTGAGGAAAATGTACCCTTCGTAAAGCTGTGGTCCGAATTCAGTGATCCTAGCCTTTTTATAAGAGATGGGGTGCATTTTAATGAAATAGGTAATGCTAGGCTAGGTAGGTTAATAGACGAAAACGTGCGAAAGCTGTATAGGTCGAAGCCTTCTTTAAACGTTGTGGGTCCGGGAAACGCGGGCCCGACGTGATAAATAGTTTAAAACGCGGGCCCGTGGTAAAAAATAACTTAAACGTCTTTTATTGCAACGCGCGTAGTATTAGAAATAAATTAAATGAATTTAAGGCGGTAATTTATTCCGGCAACTATGATATAGTTGCTATCACTGAAACTTGGTTAAATACCGTGACTCGGGACTTGTTGGGGGAACTTGATATACCGGGTTTTAAACTCTTTACTAATGATAGGTTACATAGATTTGGAGGAGGCGTTTTGTTGTACATTCGTAATTCCCTTAGGGCTATCGAGGTTAAGTTAGATTTTCCGGCAGCAATTAATGCGATATGTGTTGAAGTTAGGGCGCGTAGTATTAGTTTTAATTTTGTTGTCGTTTATAGACCTCCCGTTCAACCCCTCGATATAGATACTAGATTTTACTCACTTCTTGGTAATTTTATTGACAATCGGAATAGTATAATTGTCGGAGACTTTAACTGCCCTAATGTTAATTACGAGAATTTTACAGGTAATGAGGAGGGTTTGAGATTGGTTGAGTTTATGGACGATAACTTTTTACGACAGATAGTTACCGAACCAACGCGCGGTGACAATATTTTAGATTTGGTGATGACGAACGGCGAGAATATAGTCGAAGGTTTAGAAGTAGGCGAGAGTTTAGGATGTAGTGATCATCAAATTCTTAGGTTTAGTTTATTGATAGAAAACACCCAGGATAGTAACGTAATAGAAGTCCCTGATTTTCGTAGGGCTAATTTTGATAGTTTTGCTGATAGGATGAGAGTAGTGGACTGGGATAACTTATTTATGGGTAATGACACAAATTTGCGTTGGGTGGCGTTTAAAGAAAGTTTTAGGGATATTGAAAGGGAGTTTATTCCTCGTAGGCCCAAGCGCGCTAGAAATCGTGGTAGGCCGAAGTGGTGGAGTAGGGAAATAGGAGAGTTTATAATAGAGCGTAATAGAGCGTATAGATTTAGTAAGCGCAATGGCACGGCAGCTAACTTTAATAGATATATCGAGCTTAGACGTCAGGTTAAAAGATCAGTTAGGAATGCCAAGCGTAATTTAGAGATAGTTATAGCTGCGGATAGTAAACATAATCCAAAAAAGTTTTTTGAATACGTAAATAATCGTAAGCCGGTAAAAAATAACATAGACCCTCTAGTGGATGTTAATGGCGCTTTGGCTTCTGACGCTCAGGCGATGGCGGGTATTTTTAATAACTTTTTTGCGACAGTTTTTACCGTAGAAGACGTAAATAATGTCCCCGACGTGGACGATATCGTTCCATTTAGTAGCGAGACTATTTTAGATGAAATAACTGTTTACGAGGCTGAGATTGCGCATTATATCGATAGGTTAAAAGTTAGCAAGGCTCCAGGCCCTGACGCTTTTTATCCCAGACATTTGAAAGATTTGAAAGACGTTATCGTAGGCCCCTTAACGAAGATTTTTAATCAGTCACTCGAAACGGGGATTATTCCTGAAGACTTCAAATTAGCTAACGTCACGCCTATTTTTAAAAAAGGCGACCGCGCAGTAGCTAGCAATTATAGGCCCATTAGCTTAACGTCAATTGTCGGTAAACTTTTGGAATCCGTAGTTAGGGATCGTATTATCGATCACTTAGAAAGTAGAGATTTGATTAATAGTAGTCAGCATGGGTTTCGACGCCATAGGTCTTGTTTAACTAATTTATTAGAATTTTATAACGAAATAGTGCGCGAATACGATAGGCATATAGCAGCTGACGTTATTTATTTAGATTTTAAAAAGGCGTTCGATACAGTTCCGCATAGGAGACTAATTGCGAAGGTTAAAGCGCACGGTATACGCGGTCAGGTAGCTAACTGGTTAGAAGAATGGCTTCGTGCTAGGAGGCAGAGAGTCGTAGTTAATGGTAGTGAATCGGGGTGGTTAGATGTAGGTAGCGGTGTCCCACAGGGTTCAGTGTTAGGCCCATTGCTATTCGTAATTTACATTAACGACATAGATGTAGGATTGACTATTAACGTGTCAAAATTCGCGGACGATACTAAAATAGGCGGTAAGGTTGTTAACGAGGACGATAGAAATAGGATCCAAGACGATGTAAATAGGATTATGGAGTGGACAGATAAGTGGCAGATGCAATTTAACGTAGACAAATGTAAAGTTCTGCATATAGGTTCTCGCAACAATAATTACACGTACACGATGGATGATAGGGAGTTAGCGAGCGTTGACGAGGAAGTAGATTTAGGCGTACGCGTATCTAAGGATTTAAAGGTTAGGAACCAGTGCCTGGAGTCTTGCGCAAAAGCTAATAGGATGTTAGGCTTTATTGCGCGTAATTTCGAATTTAAATCGAAGGATATTATATTGCCCCTATACAAGTCCCTAGTCAGGCCTCATTTAGAATACGCAGTTCAGTTTTGGTGCCCGTATTTGCGCGAGGATATTGATAGGTTAGAAAGGGTTCAGCGTCGTGCCACGAAACTTATTCCGTCATTGCGCAATAAGCCTTATGAAGATAGAATTAAAGAGTTAGACCTGTATTCACTCGAAACTAGGAGATTAAGGCGGGAGCTTATTGAAGTTTTCAAAATCGTTAATAACGTCGATAACGTAAATTTTGACAAATTGTTCACTTTCGATAATAGTAATACTCGTAATAACGGATTTAAGTTGCGTGGCAGGCGTTTCATTACTAATATCGCTAAAAACTTCTTTACGTTTAAAGTAATCGATAAATGGAATAATCTTCCCGCGTCAGTCGTTCATTCTACCAGCGTTAATATGTTTAAGAACCGTCTTGACAGACATTTTAAAAATATTAACGTTGTTTATAATTAAAAAAGAAAGTTAACAACAGGAGCTCTGGTGGTGGTGCTCGAGGACGAGTCTGTTGACGATGAATGCCAGCGTGTGATGCCAGCAATAAAATTTAAAAAAAAAATAAAAAAAAAAAATAAAAAATAAATTAGACTAACACGAACATAGATGTCGCTCGTAGCGTAAACTAACCCACTTTTTGTTTAACTTTACCTACTTTTTTTTACTTTGCATGTCTGTAACTCTCTTTTCTTGCATGTTTGTAGTTTGCATGGTATGACTGTGAGTTAAGACTGTGTTTGCATGGTTTGTAAGCATTCTTATTTTACTTCTTTTCATCTTTCACCCTCTCCTATTCTCTCCGACTATTTTTCTGACTTGTCGGCAGTGGCCGGCGGATGATGAGACTTTTTTCCTCTTTTTCTGAATGAATGTTAACCCATGAGTGACAGGTGTTGCTACTTAATACTTAACCCCTTATTTTCTTCTCTTAACCCCCTACTCTTTCCTTTCTCTCGGGCTAACCTTAGAGTGGATCTTAGGGTCTTTGTTAGCCTTAGCTTCTGTAGATCATTAACGTAGGTATTACACTTATTTTCAACAAAACTTTCATCAGAAAGGCTTTCAACAAAAGTTTCATTATATAGACTTTCAACAAAAGTACCTTTATAATTACATAAATCAACAATTTCATTGTTTTCGTTACTGTTATCAACATTAGCATCACAACCACTGTCACAAGATGCATCACAAAAATAATCCTCAGGAGAGGCTGTGAGTTCTAGCCTCGAAGGAAATTCATTTGAAGAACAAGCCGAAACAAACTGTTCAGAGGCAACTGAGTTAGAGAAAAGAGTTGGGTCAGGATTACCCAAATTTTCTAAGGGTGACGTTTCATCGTCACAATAAAGGTCCTGCTCGGGTGCATTGTACCAGAGAGGGAGATAACGTTTTTTATCCCATTTATCGACGAAGCATCGAGCCGAAATGTCGAAATAGAATCCGTTGGGTCGTAGGAATTCTGGGTCAATAATTAAATCATAACCGGGACAATATTCTGGAGGGACTAACAAGAAATCTCTACAGACAAGACAATTACTAAACAATATGGAAAGTATGGTTTTCGCAAGGGCGGGAATAAGGTTACTATCGGAATCCCGAATGTGTGGAACGGATGGCGGCTCTTTAAAGAGAGGATACAGCAATTTATCGGCTATAGACGCAGAAACAAGACTACAAATTTATTATTGACGCGACCACGAAAATGAGGGACATCAATTGTATGTTTCAGTATTGAAGAGAGAGTTACAATACCAACATTAGTGTATTTCACGGGGTTAATGATTTGGACATAGTTAATTATAACACGTGTCGTTGTCACGAAAGTGTGTGTGTGTGAAACAAAAATAACCATGTAAGAGACAAGAAATGAGAAAAAAATGGAAAAACTCTGAATATTTTTAATAAAAATAATTGAGAAAAAATGAGATAAACAATGAAACAAATTGTTTATAGTTACAAAATAACGTATTAAAGAAGGACAACAAAAATGAGCGACTCTGCGTTAAATCTGGAGCAGCGATCGACGAGTAATTTTTGGATCTCCCAACGCCGAAGACAAGGGTCGAAATTCGGTCAGACAGGCTCAAAATCACACTAGAAAAAAGGGTTACAGTATAACAACAATAAACATGAATTTTCACTAAAATTAATGAAAAAGTTTAAATTAAAAAATAGAAAAGCCTAACTGGATACTAATAAATAAAAATGTGAGTTATATATATATATATATATATATATCAGTATTATGACTGATCGCATCCATTTCCCACAACAAAGTCTAAAATGATATTAATTAATATCCTAATCTAAAAAAATGCAGATAATTTTATAAAAAGAATTTAAAATTCAAGTTTATAATTTTGGGAAAAATAAATACGTGAATACGTGACTGAACGTCTAATTTGTACTGCATTACGTATTACACTTTCGAACAGTTAATTAAAATTACTAAAATTAATTAAGAAAATGATGAAAAGAGAAAAAATAAGTGAATTAAAATTACTAAAATTAATTAAAGAAAGTGATAATTAAGAAAATTATTTAAAAGTACTAGTTAATAATTAAAACTCGATCACATAAACGGGTAGGAACGTTTGGCGAGGTGAGTGAGGAGAGTCAACTGATGCCTCCTCCCGATTCTAAAGGTCAGTCGGAGTTGCATTTAGGTGTGCAAAGGAAAGCGGTGACGTCATCTATAACCCAAGAGGATTGAAGGAAGGAAGCTCTCCGACGGGAACACGGTCGATGAGGTTGAGTGAAGAAAAATCAATCAATGATTCAAAAGTTGATTGGAAAATTACAAATCGAAAAGTTCAAGGGAAATTTTTGTAGTAAATTTATAGGGTTGATTGTAGAGGAAATTACAATGAAGAAATTTCCAAGTAGACAAAAGTTGTTGTTGTTGTTGTTGTTGTTGGTTAGCCGATCAGCCCACCCTGATCGAGCAAGCCGGCGGCACGCAGGTAACCGATCGCCCTCTCCGGAGTGGACCAGAGGTTCAGCGCACTCGTGATGTTGCGTTGTGTTCTATATTGTGCTAGAGCGGTACAGTCTGTCATAATGTGTTCAATTGTTTGTGGTGTGTCCTGGCACAGGTGGCAGGTGACGTCTATGGAGTTGTCTAGTCTGTGTTTATATATCTGTAAATTGGGGTGATATCCACATCGGAATCGTACTAAGTTAACTCGATCCGATCTGCTCATGCTGGTCTCTGACCTGTCAATGGGTGGCGGTTTCGCACCTAGGACCGCATTCGGACCGAGTCGTGTCAGTGCTTTTTGGGTTAGATGTGTGTATGTGTGTGTGTTCTGTACAGAGCCGGATTTAGACGTGTGGAGGCCCTGGGCAGCCTCCATGTGGAGGCCCCCCTACCTTAGGGGAAGACATAATTGAAGTCATCCATAAGATTCATAATATAATTAACATACATACACTTTCAAAACATCGTGCACTCTTGTGTCTGTCCATTCCACTCATTTCTGCAAAAAATGAAAGCCTCGGGTTACTCGGGTATTCCATTATAGTGAGAGTAGGCCTAAAAGAGTAATAAAAACAAAATAATAATCAGTACACAACAAATAGTAAATGGTAAAAGTTTATGTACTACAGTGGTATTGGATGCGCGTGTTTTTTGTTGATCATCTATCGGGTTTTTCTAGTTTCGGGTTTTTTCTATTTTGATAATGGCTTGTCAATATGTGGAGGCCCACAAGATGTGGAGGCCCATGGGCAGCTGCCCACTTTGCCCACTCCTAAATCCGGCCCTGGTTCTGTACTGTGTGATGTGTGTCGGGCGTGGTATGGAATGGAGTATTTGGTTATAATGTCTCTCTAGTGTCACCTTAATGGTGCGAGGTGTTGGTGCATGATTGTACATGTAGTGGCAAGGGTGTTGTGGGTTAGTTGTCGCTGCTGCCATGAATTGTGTTCCCCTCATATCTAAATGTTCCCTAACTTTCAGTATTTTCGTTTCTGTGTGCAGGTGTTCTATTGGTGTTGTTTGAGTACATCCTGTAATGATACGAGGTGCGTTGTTTTGTATTGTCTGTAAGGTGTGTTTGAGATAATGGGTGCCAGCATGGGCTAGCATAGTGTTAGAAAATCTAGAAGAGAAAGAACCATTGTTGTCCCAAGGCGATATGATGACTAAGCTGATTGATGCAGCGTTGCTTGTATATATTAAGTTAAGTGTGTATATATCCATCTCATAATTGTAAGGTTAGCGAAAATTTCACTTAATTTAGAGCTAGCATTTTTGGGCTCTTGTGGCATCATTGTTTGGGCACTCTTGTAGCATCATTTTTTGGGGCGCTGCGCGGCTTTCTACTCGTTTGTGAAATGCGGTACTTACAGGGTGTGGTCTTATAGAGAGCTCTCTTGCAATTCAGTTTGGTTGTTTAGATACAAGATTGTTGCATCGTGCAATAGTGCAGGTTGTGTTGTTGTTGCAAGGTTTAGAAAGAAGACCATAAATAGTGCCCCTTTTGTTTTTTTATCTTAAATTCATGCAACTGAGGCCTGAGGTAGGCCCACATCGAGTCAGCAACCCTGAGGTAGGATCTAATAGGACCTCCAAGTCGGTAAGTTTTTAATCTAGCTTAACTTGGGCTGTAGGTTGAACTGGCCCTTCAGAGCTTGGTGTTCACGGCTCAGCTGGGATTTTGAACCCAATAAAAATAACATGGTCCTTCAGAACCGGATTCTAGCCCAAGACTGAGTCAATGACTATTTTTCGGCAAAGTTCTGATTGTGCAAATTGTAGCCCAAGTTAGGCCTAGACGGGTTGAGCATAATTGAGTTAAGGTCCCAGGGTAGAAAGTTTGGTTGCCCAATTGCGAAACTTGGCCACTCGTCTGTCGTTGTTTTGGGCCTACATTTTTACCGGTTTGGTTAATTTTGGTTTATTATTCGTAGGCGAAGGTTGCAGACTTCGGTGCGCCAGTTACTTGGGTGGAAAATTTGGTATTCCATACTGGTGGTTGGTCAGTACCCCAACCAAGCAATTCAGTTTATTTGAAAAAAAAGCAAAATTTGCGTTCTATCAGTTTGGTTAAGTATTTTTGCCAATTCAGCTTATTTGGCATTGAGCCCAATTGTTGTTTGCATTGAAGATGAGTGCAGCTGAATTGAATAAGTTTAAAAAAAGGAGAAGCGCCTACAAAGGTCTAATTACAAAGGTCATTGTCACTATAGATTCTGCCATAGAGCAGGAGGATTTAAGCTTAGTGACTGCGCAGCTTTCCATATTAGAAACTAAAAAGGTTGCTCAAAGTGAAGTAAATGTTAAAATTGAGGCTCTTATAGAAGAGGATGAAATAGAAAATAACAATTTACTTTGAAGAGATTATTGATGATATAATTAAAGTATGCCACCGAGCAAAAGAGTTTAGCAACTCAGTACAGAGACCAGGTCTAATAATGAAACACAACCCTCAACAAATGGTGTTTATGAAGTTAAGGTTAACAGATCTGCAGTTCGATTACCGAGGCTTGTACTCAAAACATTTTCTGGGAGTATTCAGGAATGGCAAGGATGGGCAGACAGTTTTCAATCAGCAGTTCATTCTAGTCAAGTGTTAAGTGCGGTGGAGAAGTTTAATTATTTGCAGTCCCTCTTGGAAGGGGAGGCAGCAAAGACAATAGCAGGATTAGCATTAACAGAAGCTAATTATAATGTGGCTTGGGATATATTAAAGAAACGGTTTGGTAAGCCAGAGATCTTAATTAAAAGCCACCTCCGTGAACTTTTAGCTATACCTCCTGTTAATAATCCCAATAGTGTCAAGGAGTTACGGCAGTTATATGATGAATTTGAAGTTAGAACTAGGTCCATGGACAACTTGGGTGTACGAATGGAAAGGTATGGTATAATGTTGGTCACTATACTGGAGTCTAAATTGCCTAGCTCAATTTTGCTTGAATTAAGTAGGGGACACTCTACAGAACATGTGTACATCCCCCTTCAGCAGATGTTAAGTCTTTTAGGCACAGAATTAGCAAGACGAGAGGGAATTGAGTTTGCACAGTGGGATGTTAAACAAGGGGACAAAGGCAGGCACAGCACCAAGGTTTCTACAAAAAGGAAAAGCCCAGGTACAGTGTCAGCTCTACGTGCATCCTCTGAGAATAAATTAAAGGGAATCAAGGAATGCATATTTTGCGAAGGCAACCACAAGTCATATAAATGTGAAGTGGTGACTGAGGCTTTACCTTTTGAGGAGATGTAAGGGTCTAATTTTATTATTATAGACCTTTACGTAAATAATTAATTAAATGCCAGGGTCACCAGCGCCCAAATACTAGATTGGCATCCAGCACTGCGGCGCAAAAATAATTTTAATAAAAAAGGGAAGGATTGATTATAAAATCATCAACATGAATTTTGTATTTTATTGCCAACAATTAATGAACTATATGCAACAATTATTTGGGTAATTATTCGTTTTTTGACCCAGTCTCTTTTTATAATGAGAGCAAACGTTTCTGGTCAATTTGGAGGTGCTCTGCACGAATCTGCCATCCGTTTCCTGTGCAAGTGCGTAGTTTTCGAGATATCGTCATCTCGAAAACTACGCATTTGCACAGGAAACGGATGGCAGATTCGTGCAGAGCACCTCAAAATCGACCAGAAAAGTTTGCATTCGTGCTAAACACAACCTAACCTAACTTAACCTAACCTAACCACCCAAAAAGATTTCCAGTTAACAATGGACTCACTGCCTAGTTTTATAACTTTCTCGGCATAACGTTGTGAAAAATATTTTCGCAAATAAATATTTATGAACCGGAGGTTTTTATTCACTGAGAAGTTGCAATGTTCCAGCCATGTCCCTTAAAGATAGAAACAGTAAATCCACACTCACGCTTATTTTTTGGATTTGTTTTACGGCACCTAAACACCTTCGAGTCTTGTCTTAAAATACAGGCAGTATTACATTTAGGGCAAATCACGGATGTCGGAATTATGCCGTGATTGGAAAAAACATCTAAACTTTTATCTTCATCGAGGCGAACAAGGCGGATTAGGTCTTCAAAATAAAGTTCACAAGTTCACACGTCATAACAGTAGAACGAAAATCACCACACTAACAAAAAACAGAAAGAAGTAGGCAAAAGCAAGAAAAAGTAGCCAAAAAAAGCCAAGTAGCCAAAAAAAAGCCAAGAAAAATCTCCAAAAAAGTCCAAAAAAGGTAGCCAAAATAAACAAACCAACCGAAATTTATATACATACATATTAGAAAGTAGAAAATATTTTTTAAAAAAAAGTACATTTTATACAAATTTGCACAAGATAATATATATTTTCTTATTCAGTTTGATTGGTTATTCAATATATATTGCTGTTATAGCTGGGTGTGACTGGGTCAAAAAACGAATACTAACCATTATTTGTAGATGCAAAGAGGATGTTTACCCGTAACAACTTTGATTGACATATAAATGCGAAATTAAATAATGGCACCGTTTAGCTAATATATAACAGTCTGCAACTAATACTGATACTAATAATAATAAATATGTAACATACTAAACTAATACTTATATGCAACAGGTACCAAACTAATATCCAACAAATACTAATAGGTAACTAATATTAATAATGTGTAAATAATAATAATAATATACAAATAATAGCCACAATGACAACCTTGTCTGCAAAGAGAGAGACAAGAATACTGTAAGTAATATTCCAGACAAAAATGATACATAATAATGGCAAAAATTGATAATTAAAATATATATGCTATATAGGCCCAGTAACCTGTGGATGGTGAATTACAGTTAATCCTTATTATGGGATTGTGTTAAGTTGAACAGGAAAACTAAGAAAGTATGTAGGCCACAAATGACTAGTAGGCCATCTGCTAAGAAAATACATGAAACATAATAGGCTTATAAAGTAAAGTATATTAAGAAAATTAATGGGCAGGCCTATGCCTCTTCAATATAATAGAGCTGAGGTTAATCATCTAAAACAAAGGCTACGGTAGGCCTCAGCTAGGCTAGAGTAATTTACAATTTGGCTCTTGCATAGATAGGCCTAACTTAGTCTAAGCTAATTTATAGTATGAATCTTTCAGTACTATTTATAGTATGAATCTTTCAGTACTAATCACAAACAATATAAGGCTTGTTAATATCTGCAGTATGCGGTATTGCATACAGATATGCAATAGTAAAAAAATAAACATTATAAATAAGAAACATACCACAACGAAATTTTGCTTGCTGGCGCCGTGCTTGGATTTTATATCACAATGTGGAAACGGCGTCCCTTGTGTTGTCGTTGCACAAAAGTTTGTTTTTACTTCACAATTTTACCAACAAGCCAAAATAATCCTTAAAAGCAAACTCACGTCTAGTCACACCATGCCCCCAAAATTTACATTGTTTAGTAAGCACAAAATATATTTTTATATTTGCTTTAAACTTCTTTAATGATTGCACTTTAATTTTTAACTAAATTACTATACACTGAATGCTTAAGAATTAAATTTGATCACTGGACATGTTTAACTTGTATTTATTTATTTAGACTTAAAATATTTCACTTGTGCCAACTTGTGGCAATTTTCACTAATAAAAGATAATCTTGTGGTGCAAGGCACTACAGAGAGAAAGGACAGGGTAACTAAGTCCACATCATGTTTTAAATGTTTTTTGAAAGGTCACAGAGCAAGGTTTTGTAAGTTTAAAATTTTGTGCAAAAAATGTCATGGCAGGCATCAGCCATTATTGTATGAAAACACTCCTAGTAGGCCTACTCCAGAAGTAGAGACATCAGTGACACATGCCATTGCTATGAAAGGGAGTAAAAGTAAAGGGGGATTATTGCAAACAGCTGCAGCCTTATTAAGTGGGAATGATGGAGAAGCTACTGTAAGAGTGTTGTTTGATAGTGGTAGCCAGTGTAACTTTATTAAGACCAGAATTTCCAGAAAATTGAAGTTTAAAGAACTTAAGAGGGAAAATTTAAGAATTTCTGGGTTTGGGGGTTCCGTTCAAAACCGAACCAAAGTTAAGAAGGTAGAAGTTCTGGTTAAGGGGTTGTTACCACAAAGTCCCACTATCAAGGTCCAAGCTGTAGAGATTGAGGAACTTTGTGCTCTAGTCATTACTTGTTTAGATATGGCATGTGTCCAAGAACTGCAAGTTAAAGGAATTAATTTGGGCAATAATAAGTTTGAAGGAACAGAAGATATTAGTCTTTTGATTGGAGCTGACTATTATTGGGACTTCATCACTGGTAATATTGTCCGCACATCTCGAGGCCCGGTAGCTATTGAAAGTAAGCTAGGCTGGATGCTACATGGTACTTATTGCAATGAAATTGAGGTTAAAGCTCTTTTTGTTAAGATTGAGAACAGCCATGGTTTGGAAAAGCATTTCAAAGCCTTTTGGGAACTTGAATCCATTGGCATAAAGGACAAACAGGCAAGTATAGTGAACAGTGATGTTTTAGAGCAATTTGAAAAAGGGATTGGGTTTAGAGATGGTTGCTATGAAGTTGGCCTCCCTTGGAAGGATTCTTGCAAACCCGGTTCAAACCTTTAGTTAGCTAATCGGAGGTTGGAGACTTCATTGTACAGGCTAAGAAAAAATGAGGAGTTGTTAATTGAATACAATGAGGCCATCCTAAGCTAGGTAAGGGAGGGCTATGCTGGAAGGGTGCAAGGTGAGCTGGTGAGCCAGGAGGCACATTATCTGCCGCACCATGCAGTGGTACGGCGAGACAAAACTACCACCAAACTGAGGGTAGTTTTTGATGGCTTAGCCAAGGACAAAGGTGGGGTGTCCTTGAATGACTGTTTGGATGCTGGGCCAAATTTAAATGCAGATTTATTTTCCTTATTACTGAGATTCAGGTTTGGTAGAGTAGCATTGACTGCAGATGTGAAGCAAGCCTTTTTGCGGATAAAGTTAAAACCAGAGGACAGAGATGCAGTAAGGTATCTGTGGGTGGATACGAAAGACTTGTTGAAAAATGAACCAAAGGTTCAAGCATATAGAATGAAGTCAGTGTTGCTTGGCCTCAGCTCTAGTCCATTTCTGTTGGCAGCTACTCTGCAGTACCATTTTAAGAAATATTCTGAAGTCTATCCTAATACTATTGAACACATAAGGAAAAATTTTTATGTTGATGATTTGCTGTGTTCCGTGGATAATACAGAAATGGCTAAACAGATATTCAGGGAGGTTAGAGCTATAATGAGGGAGGCTGGCATGGAGCTTAGAAAATGGCAGACCAATCAATCATTCTCAATTACAACAGTTTATGAGTCACTCCTGTGTAGTACCTGATGCAGCAGAAAGTATTGAGGATTCTGGTATTAAGGAGTTGTGGGCAATAGACACAAAGGTGCTAGGCATTGTTTGGCAGCAAGGATAGGATTTGTTTACCTTCAATGGGAAATCTTTAGTAGAGCTGGGTGAGAATGAGACAAGGTGGATAAAACGTACAGCTCTTACTTTGGTTTCAAAGGTCTTTGATCCTCTTGGATTCCTCGCTCCATTTGTGATAAAGTCAAAAATTTGGTTTCAGAGCCTCTGGGAAATTGGACTTGGTTGGGACCAAGAGTTACCTGATCATATGGTGGTAAGGTGGAAATATTGGTTCAAAGAATTGGCACATCTTGGAGACATTGAAATCCCAAGATGGTACTTTGGAGAGTTGAACAATAGTCCAGACAATTTGGAGCTGCACATCTTTTGTGATGCAAGTGAGGAAGCCTATGCAACTTGTATTTATATAAGAGGTACATTGAAAGCAGTGGCGGCTCGTGACTTTCAGTTATGGGGGTGCTGCCTCAGAAATTGCGAACAATTGTGTCGATTACACTGGGCAACACGTATTTTATTGAATGATATCTGACACTTGATTCTAGGTAATTTGGGTGCGCTGAATACGAATTTCAACTCGGTTTGGCTCTATCAGGTCCTGATTCTTGTCGACAGCCTATGTGCCATTTTCCAGATTTTTCAAATTAGGACTAAAAAATTAAGTCATGTGTTAAATTTTTTTTTCAAGTTTCAGGAATACAAGCAGTTCAAACTACAGTAAAATTACATTATAACGATAGAAATGACTTAAAATAAAAAAACAAACAGATATGAAGCTTTCACTGTGGCAAAAATTTTCTTTTGTAAGACTTTCTAGCGTATTTGCTTGTTGATGGCAGGTCTCTTTTCAAGCACCAGCAGTAATCAGCCATCATGTGGGAATCCCAGCGGCCTTGGTACCGTTCCTCCATAATTTTGATATCTTGGTGGAATCTCTCCCCTTGTTCGTCACTTACATCACCTAAATTACTTGGAAATTGGTCAAGATGGCTATTCAAAAAATGCATTTTTATGCTCATATTGCAACCTAACACTTTGTAGTCCCTTAAAAGTTTTTTTACGATTTCTTCGTAGTTATCTGCCCTATAATTGCCTAAAAAGTTTTCTATCAAGTCCACGAATGAGAACCAGCCATTTTTTTCGCGTTCATTCATGACATTAGGAAAATTGCTGTCTTTAATCATTGTTCTTATTTGTGGACCGTCGAAAATTCCCGCCTTGATTTTTTCATAACTTAAACTTGGAAATTTTGAAGTTATGTATTTGAAACACTCGCCGTTCGTATCTAAAGCTTTTACATATTGTTTAATGAGGCCTAGTTTTATATGCAGAGGAGGAAATATGATTTTATCTCTGCTCACTAAAGGTGGATTAATTACGTTTTTTTCTCCGACAGTAAGTGATGTTCGTGCTGGCCAGATTGTTTGAAATAATGTTCTTCCTTGGCTCTGCTGTCCCATAAGCAAGGAAGCAGGGATATTTAGTATACCCTCCTTGTTGTCCTAGCAGAAAATTAACCATTTTTAAGTCAACACATATGATCCACTCGTGCTCCCTATATTTGATAAGATTTAAAACCTTTTTTATATGTTCATACTTTTCTTTTAATTTTGTTGAGTGCCCAATCGGTATCGAGCCGTATAGATTGCCATTATGCAACAACACACACTTAAGACTTCTTTTCGAACTGTCTAAAAACAAGCGCCAATCATTTGCATCGTAAGACTCAACCCCCATCTTCTTTAACAAACCAACTATGTCGCAGCAATATACTAAACTATCCTCTGTTCTAAAATATTTAACAAGTTCTTCTTCTCTTTTTCTGTAAAATGAAATGTATGTGTTTGAAGTAAGCAAGTTTTTCTCTTTAAGTCTTGAAGCTAAAATTTCCGCAGCCTTTTTTGGCAAATTTAGATCCCTTACAAGATCATTCAACTCGGCCTGGTTAAACTTTTGCGGATCGTTTTGACTTTCAAATACGCTGGGGTCAAAATCGGTGTCTGACTCCTCAAAGTGCATAACAATATTTTCAGGAACATCTTCAACTAATTCTTGAGTTGGCAGACCCTTAAATTTTGGAATGGGGATCTCATTTGAATGTAGCACAGGTCGTATCGCGGTGTCGAAATTTGGGTACTCGATACAATGTTTATTTTTCTTAGTGAAGCCCGAAGTCTTGACAAAGCAAAGGTAGCAATCGGTCTCGTGGTTAGTAGGCTCTCGCCACACCTGATATGGAAAAAAAATTGTAAAGCGTTAACAAAAGCGACGAGAGACTTGTTTTTATGAATTTTATCAAAAGTTATCACCCAAACATTTAACATTTCTATGTGTTTCAACCTTATGCAATATTTGAGATTCTTATAAACATTTTCTGTAAATTTTTGTTTATGTACCTAAGTTACAATTACATTTAGGTAAGTTACAGTATACTAGTGATTAAATTACGTAGTTTTATGAAATCATAAACTTACCATCGGAACTCCAAAAGGTATTTTTGAATCCGAACCCTTCGTCCAATGTCGCAGTCTTTCAATGCATATAGTGCAGGCTTTATGTGGAGCCCACGATTTATCTTGGTCCCCCAGTTTTATGCCAAAATAAGCTAAGTAAGCTCTTTTTACGAAGTCAGTTATATTTGCTCGTTGATGTGGAAGTGTAAAATTTCCACATATATAACAGAAGGAATCAGGGTTGTTTTTGCATTTGAACTTTCTAGTGCTTGATGACATATTGCTTGATTGTTCTGCCAATTTGTAAAGGTATTTAAAGCCCTTAATTCATATAAATTTAAGAAAATCTGAAATATAAACACAAAAATTAGTTTAAATAGGTACTTATTATGAAATAGGTACTTACAATCTATGAAATTAAACTAGAAACACGGATGAGTAGGTACAATATAAATTACGTCTAATTAAATCAACTATATTAAATCACGATGACAAAATTACTCACTAAATCATATGCCAATTCAAAATTATGTTAATGCCCAAACTTAATTAACTAACTCAACTGACTGACTGACTGACTGACTGATTGAATTGACTGATTAACTCTGGAAACGAGTCGCTTTTATATATTTTAGTTGTCCCTCTAGAATACTCTACAGAGAACAGGAACGCTCGAGAAAATTTTAGAATTCTATGATATTTTTAGCTTAATTTACTAATATTAAAATGGGTTAAAAATTACAAAATTAAAAATATTTTTAGGGTGTTACATATAAAAATATACATAATACAACAATACCATAACAATAGGTACAAATACCTAGATAAAAACCTAGTTGCATAATGTGTAACTGCAAAAAGACTTAGCGAGTATTGAGAAAAAAACCTTTTTATGAATACGACGAAAGAGGAGGGGTGTTGAGCAAAATCAGGACCTGATAGAGCAAAACCGAGTAAAAATTCGTGCTCAGCGCACCCAAATTACCTAGAACTAACTGTCAAATCTAATTCAATAGACAAAAAGTTGAAATTTGTTCCCCAGTGTTATATATATATATATATGAGAGAGAGTGAAAGTCGAATAGATAAATAGATAACTCCTCACTACTCAGTCATAAAAATAAGTAAAATAGTATCATAAAATCAATTATAGGATACTTACGCTCAACGGGTAATTTCGAATTTGCCAAAAATTTTATTTATAAACAAATTCCATTCTTCTGTTTTTATTCTGAGCGAAAAAATATTCTAAGAAATGAAAGCTATATATTGTAAATAATCCAATTATTATATAATTAACTTCAATCTCACGACAAAAAATAAATGATAACGAATCATTGATAAATGCAATTCGGAAATTAAATTTCGAATTAGCAAACGATACAGCAACACAACTACCACGACAAACAAACAAATCGGCACTGCTCTGTCCACAGTGCTTTGGATCCTCTTAAACCCGCGATTCTGATTCGCTCTTCGTACGTCAGCCACCGAGGTTTCAAGCGTTTCGAACAAAATCTGGAACTGTTAAATACGCAGTTCCACGGGAAGGCTGAAGCTACTTTCGTGATTCATTCGTTCGGCATTGAAATAGTTTAATGAAAAAAAGGATATAATCTGATTTAAAAACTCAAAGTTCATTGAAAAAAAAAATCAGAGAGGCTATTTTAAATATTTAAATATAAAGATCATAAGATCATGGGGGTGCTGCAGTTCCACAGTGCCTACCTGCGAGCCGCTCCTGATTGAAAGAGGAAGTAAGTTGCAGGTTGGTTGCTGCAAAGAGCAGAGTAGCACCTTTGAAAAGTCTTTCTATTCCAAGGTTGGAATTGATGGGTGCAGTTATTACTAGTCGGCTTGCAGTTACAGTGCAAAAGTCTTCGGCCCTCTATGAAATTCCAAGCTATTATTGGACAGACTCCACTATAGTTTGGCACTGGTTAAGAAGCCAGGCAAGGAAATGGAAACCATTTGTTGCCAATAGGGTGGAGGAAATTCAAGCACACACAGATCCCAAGCAATGGAAGCATTGTCCATCCAGGCACCCAAAACCCAGCTGACTTACCAACACGAGGAATTTCAGTGAAAGATCTTGCACAGTCACGTTTTTGGTGGAATGGGCCAGAGTGGCTAAAACTTGGAAGTGAAAACTGGCCTTCTAATCAGCCTATTGTAGGAGAATGCCAGGCTCAAGAAGAATGGGTGAGTGAAATGAGAAAATGTACTGTGAACAGTTGTCAAGTTATGCAGCAGGATCCCATATTGAGGCTTGAGGACATTAGCAGTCTGAAAAGGTTGTTAAAAGTGACAGCATGGGTATATAGATTTACCAACAATATTAAGGGAGAAACAAGAAGGGAAGGAATTCTGAACAGTAAGGAGATTCAGCAAGCCAGGCAATACTGGGTGGTATATGTGCAGAAGGAAAAATTTGGTGAAGAGAGGGAATTGCTCACCAGCCGTCCATTACAGGTTCTACCAACACATTCTGCTCTCAAGGGTTTGGATGTGTTTTTGGATCAGGATTTATTGAGAGTAGGAGGTAGACTACAGTTTTCTGGGCTTCCAGAGGAGAAAAGACATCCAATTTTGCTACCTTCTGGGGGGGGGGGGCACTTTGTGGAACTTTTGATCCTGGATACTAATCATAAGTTGTTACATGATGGAGTTAGAGAAGTGATAATAGAGATCAGACAACAGTTTTGGATTCCCAAAATTAGACAAGTAGTAAAAAAGGTCTTGCATAAATGTGTGTGGTTTGCAAGCGTTGGAGTGCAAAGCCTTATTATGAAAAGGTGGCTCCACTTCCAAGAGAATGGTGTGTCTATACTACCCCATTTGATGTAGTGGGAGTAGACTTCGCGGGTCCAGTCTATGTGTATAAGCAAGGGGAGTCTAACAAAGGTTATATATGTCTTTTCACATGTGCTACCACCAGAGCAATCCATTTGGAGTTGGTAAGCAACTAAAGTAGTGATGTATTTCTTTTGGCCTTTAAAAGGTTTGTGAACAGAAGGGGTTTCCCAAATAAAATCATATCGGATAATGCGAAAACCTTCAAAAGGGCTGCAAAGGAACTCCAAGAAGTTTGGTCCTTGCTAAAAGAGGAAGGATTCCAATCCTACTTTTCACACCAAGGGGTACAGTGGGAGTTTATTGTTGAGAGAGCACCATGGTGGAGAGGATTTTGGGAAAGGCTAGTGAGAAGTGTAAAGTGTCCATTAAAGAAACTTTTAGCTAATGCTCATTTGAGCAAAGAAGAATTCTGCATTCTGCACTGTTTTATGTGAAGTAGAAGCAATGGTGAACAGTAGGCCTATCACTTTTGTTTATAACAGTATGCAGGATGCAGAGCCAATGACACCAAATCATTTTCTTTGTGGTAAACGATTAACATCAAGCCCCAGTGTGCCAGAAGACGTGCAGCCTATCCAGAGCACTCAAGGAGAGTTAACCAGAAGGTTCAGGTACCTTGAAGAGCTACAAGATCAGTTATGGAAGAGGTGGCAGATAGAATACTTGCCAGAACTCAATTATTACCCATCAGGCAATGTAAAGGGCTCCAACTCAAATTGTATCAAGGTGGGAGAAGTGGTAATGATTGGGAATGAAAGACCAAGGCAATGCTGGAAGCTTGGCATAATTGAAGAGTTGTTTGTTAGCAAAGACAATTTAGTTAGGTCTGCACTGGTAAAGACTTCAGCAGGAAAACTAAAGAGACCTATACAAAAACTCTATGCTTTAGAAATCAGCAAAAACACGGATAGTCTAGATGAAACATTTGAGTTACAGCCTCATGGAGAAGGCTCGGCTAAACTTGCAGAAGGTAATGACAACAATGCCTCTTGGGGAGTGTTAGAAAATCTAGAAGAAAGAGAACCATTGTTGTCCCAAGGCGATATGATGACTAAGCTGATTGATGCACCGTTGCTTGTATATATTAAGTTAAGGTATATATATATATCCATCTCATAATTGTAAGGTTAGTGAAAAATTCACTTAATTTAGAGCTAGCATTTTTGGGCTCTTGTGGCATCATTGTTTGGGCACTCTTGTGGCATCATTTTTTGGGGCGCTGCGCGTCTTTTCTACTCGTTTGTGAAATGCGATACTTATAGGGTGTGGTCTCATAGATAGCTCTCTTGCAATTCAGTTTGGTTGTTTAGATACAAGATTGTTGCATCGTGCAATAGTGCAGGTTGTGTTGTTGTTGCAAGGTTTAGAAAGAAGACCATAAATAGTGCCCCTTTTGGTTTTTTTTATCTTAAATTCATGCAACTGAGGCCTGAGGTAGGCCCACATCGAGTCAGCAACCCTGAGGTAGGACCTAATAGGACCTCCAAGTCCGTAAGTTTTTAATCTAGCTTAACTTGGCCGTTCACGGTTCAGCTGGGATTTTGAACCCAATAAAAAAAAATAATAACATAGTGAGTGGGCGACATGAATGTCACCCAGTGAAGAAAATTTGTCGCCTAGTAAATGAAATTTTACGGTACTGGGCGACAAGGAATTTTCAAAATTTGTAAAAATAAAATTGTCTTGGGAGTTGTCTTGGGAGCATTGTCTTGGAAGCCATATAAATACATATGATACATGCACATATGCCACAATTAGAACTATTTATCCTAAATGTAAATATGAAATTTACATTGAATATTATATATAGATAATGCTAGTGTTATTTCAAACCACACGGGGATGGTGGCCTGATTAGGGAACATCCAGATCCATAGTATCCTTAATCCAGGGATGTGATGGGACCGGTTCGGTCCGGTTCGCCCGAACCGGTTGTTAAATTTTGAATGGATCACCGAACCGTTTGTTTGTTTTTGACAAATATTTAAGTCAGTAGAAATTTACTTATATCTAAATTTTTTTCATTTTTTCGGGATTTTATAGGAAAATATAGGTAGTATCACAAGCAGTGGTCGTTTTAATATTTATTTATTTTTTGATGAAAAATTAGTTTATTTTTAGATAATTATGTCATTAGTAAGTACGGTACAAAGAATATGGTAAATTATTTCTGCCAAAATGTTACAAAATGCTGTTTGGAAAAGCTAAAATGCGTTGGCTTCTGGGGCTCCGACCCGGACCCCACTGGGGGGGCTACCGCTCACCCCAGACCACCTAGCTTAATGACTCGCACCATTGACGCTCGCCGATTTACACCCCTATCTGTATCAGAACCGGTTGTTAAGAAATTGGTAGCACACCCCTGCTTTAATCTCCCCCCCCCCCCCACTTCCCGATCTGTCTTTGTCGCCCAGTGGGAAAAGCTTAAAAAATGCTCTGACAGTGTTTGTTTGTGAGAGCTAGTATTCCCTGTGGGCCCAAGTGTTTAAGGTGTATGTTAGATATGTTGTCTGGTCCAGCAACCTTCGAATTCTTAATGTTTTTGATGATCTTGGTAGACAAAAGTTGATTGAAGTGGTAAAAATCGACGACGGAGGAGTGAATAAATAAATTCTATGAAGTGTTTCAAAAACATTTTTCAAAGTATGGACATCCACTGATGTACGACGGTTTTTGCGATGGGAGACTAAAATGTCTCGGTCTCGGTGGGACCTCCAAATGTCGCGCATGTGCGCGGGCCACTACCCGCTTGCGACTTTTAGGATGAATGCACTTTGGACAATCCAACGAAGGTGGTCCTTGTTGGTTAAGCTCGGCCTTAGCCGTAGAGCATCCGAGTAACAATAAACAGTTTCTACCAATTTTTTTTCCGAAGGGGTGAATGGAAACACCTCAGTTCTCAATAGGAGTTTTCGTTCACTCATATAATTTTTATTACACAAAATATATACAGAACGAGGCACTGATAGTCAGAAATTTACAGGGGGAGAGGTTTTACCTCTTGCAACAACAGCTCAAGCAGGAATTTAAAGTGAGGACGCTCGACCTCCTCAGGTAAAAACTATGGCAGGAATATTTAACAGGTCAACTAGTGACGAAGGTAGGAATTTAAAGGGAAGGAGGTTCGACCTCCTTGGTCTAAGTCTCAGGTAGGAATCTACAGGGGTAGAGGTTCGACCCCTTTTGACAATGGTTAAGCGGGAATTATATGTTCTTAATGAAATGAAGATACAGGCAGTAATTTAAAGTGAGGAGGCTCGGCCTCCTCGGGTAAAGGCTAAGGCAGGAATTTAAAGCGAGAGGTTCGACCTCTTCGCCAATGGCTCAGGCAGGAATGATTTAATTTACAATACAAGAAATAAATAAGTCTAAATTTTGGGGAATTCAGTTGAAGGTTAAGTTCCCACTTTAACTGGAGAGCTAAAGAATTCTGACGTTAATCATAATTTAAGCATACAACGAAATTTAGAAAGATAAAAAATTTAACAAAAAGTATTAATTTTTGTAAAGTATACAGTTTTGGATGGCGACATAATGTCGGGGTGCCGACATACACCGAGTACATTAAGTACATTAATTACATCATATTGAATTATTACAGTTAATTACTATTTTAGCAAATTGTTAATTGACATATCTAATACTGAAGTAATCTAAATAGGTGATACAATTTATATAATGAAGGAGAGTTAACCGTTGTTCGATAATTTAAAGGGGATTAACAACAATGTTATACATTTTTAGTTAACAATGATTACACAAAATTATGTCAAATATTGTAAGAAAATGGTTGGTTATCATAGTTTGAGAGTCAAAATAGCCAGCGATGAGGAAAGCGGAGGAAAAATACAGTGTACTTTTCATTGGAAGTACAAGGACATTTATAATAAATGTAACACATAAGTAATATAGAATTTGAATGACAGTTAGGTAGAAATAGTAAGTACAAGTAATGAGAACGTGCATAACTATGTGACGTAAGCAGATAACGAACCAGTGGCCTGGCATGGAAACAATACAGTATATTATAATAATATAACATAACATCTTAATGTTATAAATTTGTAATAGAAGCAAGAGAGAAGATTTCGAATTCAGATGTCCGCTTTTGGCGACGTCATCGGAATTCGAACACTCAGTCAGCGTTAACGAGTATCTTGTGAGAGGTTACATAATTAAAAGAAAAAGTAAAAAGAATACATGTGGACGTATTTACATGTACGTAACTATGTACGTAATCATGATCATCAGGGGACATGTACGAATGCATAAAGTATTGTACACATATCAGTAGTCACACAATAGGTTGTGTGCGTAATATAGACACGAGTAAACATGGATTGATAGGTTGATAGGACGTAAGTAGACAATAGGTAGATGAATGAATAATTAATAAAATTAATAAAGATAGCGGTCAAGAAAGGACATGCACGTATGAATGAACAACATATAAATAATGACGTATAGAGTGTAAAGTTTTTATTATTATGTTAAAGAATTTACCATACATTGAATACTCGAGATATCCACATACTAAAGACATGATTCAGTATTCAAGGTATGGAAAATGTGAAGGGAATTAAGTTACTTTATGACGACATAGTTTATCAAATTATGCAATACGTTAATTCATAATTTAATACGCCATAGTTATTTAATTCGTACGTACAGTATAAGTCATAATTGGGAGAAATTAGAGGAAACGAATTAGAGAGACATAGTAATGAAGGGTTTACAGCCATGGTACAAGAGAGTGAAACTATTAATTAAATATATATACTTATACAAGAATACAGTAAATATTAAGGAATTGGGTACATTTGAGGAAGAATTAAGTAAGTGAATAAAGAAGTACAAACAAGGGTTCAAATCATGTCACATTCAATGTGCATGCATACAAAGCTGGGCAATAAATACATTGAATGTATTTAAATACTAAATACTAAATATATGGGAGAAATGTATTTAAATACTAAATACTAAATACATTTTACGAATGTATTTAGATACTAAATACAAAATACCGTACATCAATTGTATTTAAATACATTTGTAAATACATTTTAAATATATACAAATTTTAACATATGCATTCACTAATTCACTAAGCCATGACACGCACACGATAAAGAAATCAACCGCTTTCGACTAAGAGTGGCACACAACTGATTGAACTGACACGTTGAAACATGAACAATGCTGTACGACACTGTCGACGCGTCGTACTGTGCTAGTACAGAACATGTATTAAACCAGTAAAAGTATTTACATTTTTATATTTTGAGTATTTAAATACATTGTATTTAAATACTCATTAAAGTATTTAAATACTATATTTAAATACATGAAAAACAATGTATTTATAAATACAGTTCTAAATACACAAATGTATTTAAATACGTATTTAAATACAAATGTATTTAAATACTGCCCAGCTCTGCATGCATAACACTAGGCAACAAATTTCAACTTTTTTTTTGTTACAGACACGTGAACTACTGATTCCTACTAAAGCGGTGATGCTGATTTCAGATCTGATATCAAAATTTCTCTATCACGTCCAGATTTTGTGTAACCGAAAACCCCTATTTTTCATTTTTTTTCTCACCCGCTTCTATTACGAAAGCCGTCTAAGCTACTTTTCCGTGCCACGTTTTATGTTAAGCATACTTAAATAATTAGTGAACAGGGATGTCTTTCCTCCTTTATTCTGGCTTAAGACAGACAGCGGAATTCCGCTGGCGGAGTTACCACCCCTGCGCCCAACCATCCACCCAAAGCGCGTTAGTATTTTGTTGTTACTACTGAAAGGCAAATTCCTGTTCTTAAGTGAAACTTTGGTGTGTCCTCTTCCTTTGTCGCTTGTAGGATGACGAGCTCTCCTTCTGCAGGAACCAACAATAATCTCCCATCATATTTGGGTTGAAATTACCTTGGTATCTGTTTTCCATAACTGAGATCTGTTGGTGGAAGCGCTCACCATGCTCGTCACTTACAGCCCCAAGGTTGGCCGGGAAGAAGTCAAGATGAGAATGTAAAAAATGAATTTTCAAAGACATTCTGCATCCCATTATTTCATAAGATTTAAGCATGTTTTCTACGAGTTTACGGTGGTTTTCAGCTTTGTGGTTTCCAAGAAAATTTTTGACAACTTCAACGAAAGATGTCCATGCTCCTAGTTCATTCTCATTTAGGTTAGATGGAAACGATGAGTCGTGGATGACACTGCGGATCTGTGGTCCAGTGAAAACTCCAGCTTCTAGCTTAGCATCTGTCAATATTCCTTTGAATTTATCCTTTAAATATTGGAAACCACTACCTTGATGATCCATACCCTTCACGAAATTTTTCATAAGGCCAAGTTTAATGTGAAGTGGTGGAAGATGTACTTTCTGAGGGTCAATAAGTGCTGGGTGTTTCACATTGTATTTACCAACAACATGTTCAGTTCTAGATGGCCAATCATGTTTTTTGTAGTGGTTCTTGTCATCTCTGCTGTTCCATAGACACAAAAAGCACATATGCTTGTGTAGCCCAACTGTAACCCAAGAAGTAATGATACAACTTTAAGGTCGCCACAAATATTCCATGTGTGGTCCTTATATTTGATGAGTCTTAGCGGCAGTTTCATCGATTCATAAGTCTCATTAAGGCCAGTGGCATGTGCTACAGGTATTGAAGGTTTTTCATTGCCGTTGTGCAGTAATACAGCTTTAAGGCTAGCTTTACTAGAGTCAATGAACAGTCTCCATTCTTTTGGATCATAGCGGCAGCCAATCCCTTGCATCAGACCACTGATATCGTGGCAGAAACAAACGTTTTCTTCCTGTAAGTAAAATGATGAAAACTGCAAATGGCGATGGCGGAAATGGGAAACTTTGGTGTTTGGTTGGAGAAGATTAAATTCTTGAAGTCTTGAACCAAGCAACTCGCCTTTTGTTTTGGTAATTCCAAATCGCGCACTAAGTCATTTAACTCCGCTTGACTTAACAAATGTGGGGAAATATTTGCATCTGGAACATATATGCCATCTTTCCCTGTTTCTATATCACTAGCAGAATCTTCAGATGAACTGCTGTCTGTTATCGTTGCTGGTGGAACTGGTGGTGGATTTGTTTCATCATGTGGTACTGGTTTCATTGCTGATTCGCAGTTTGGGTACGTGATCTTTGATTTGTTTTTCTTTGTGAAACCAGCAATCTTTGTCAAACAAAAATAAACAATCATTGAAGTGATTTTTCGGCTCACGCCAAACCATGGGGACTGAGAACGGCATAGCTTTTCTTTTACCATTCATCCAAGCTATTAACATTGCATTGCAATGTGCACAGCAAATATGTGGTGCCCAGTCCCTCTGTTGGTCTCCTAACTTACAGTCAAAATAACACTTGTAGGCAAGTTTAATCTTTGTTGTTATGTTTCTACGTTGTGGCTTAGGTGTATATTGTCCACAGACAAAGCAGAAGTTGTCTGGGTGATTTACACAAGCACGTCTATTTGATGCCATTTTGAATTACCATACAATATCTGAAAAAACGTAGAAAGTAATTATTACGATGTGCCGTTGCCCGTTACTATGCTCTTGACTCAGTGTTGCCAACTCGGGATAAATTTTATTTATCAAAATTGTTCGAATTTGTATATAGTTGGCAAAAAAAATTGCTTTAACCTTGAAAAGCAAGTTTCATATTACTGGCATTAAGCCGATTAAAACCAAAATCTGGACGTGGTAGAAAATTTTACTAAAAGTGATTTGCATTTTACACAAAATCTAGACGTGATAGAAACAATCTAATTATAGATTTGAAATCAGCATACCGAAATTAGCTAGGAGCACCTATTTGGTCTTCTGTAACAAAATCTTTGTTGCCTAGTGTAATCTAATAAAATTTAGGGATGAGGGTTAGATGCAAGACAACAATAATTAATTAAATCTAATAAAATTTAGGGATGAGGGTTAGATGCAAGACAACAATAATTAATTATAATAAAGTCTATAACAAATGGAAAATGGAGATATGGGTAATGTTCTGATGGAAATGTTAAACGATCTAAACCATGGGTCGGGGAACCGGGGTAAATTACCCCAAATGGGGTAAAAATGAAAATCTCGGGGGTAATGAAGGCTCAATAAATATATAAATAAAATTGCACAAAAATTTATTATTTAATAAGCGAGGCTAATTATCAAAGTTATATTTTTTTCGAACAAATAATTTCAAGTCTAGGGGGTAATATCGTTGTACACAAATATATTTGGGGTAATACCCAAAAAAGTTCGCCGACCACTGATCTAAACCGTCGATTGTCTTGTTTGTACTTTAAGGGAATGAAATTAAGGGACATTCGCTTCTCACAGCGAACTTCTAATGGCACAAAAATGGATGGGGCACAACCATAGAAATGGTAGGTCGCATGGTGTGTGATATATATATATATATATATATATATATATATATATATATATATATATATATATATATGTGTGTTGTGTATATATATTTAGGTACCCCTCGACACAAGAGTTTCTTGAAAAGTTTGTGATGGTTAACTCTATCAAATGCGTTTGATGCATCCAAAAGTTCAACGGTTCGCTGAACAGCAACCCCGACGAATGGCGCTCGTCGATCCAGTCTTTGAGAGTTGGGAGATTAACTGATATCTCAGTCAATTATATTAATGAACAAATCTAGAATGATAAAGTATGATTTTCAAAAGAAATTTAGGTTTCGATATTGTGAAATTTTCGTAAACGGTGTTTCTTTAAGACTGATCACGAATTTTGTCTTTCCTTGTATAATTTTCTTGCAAATCAGTACATAACTTAGATGCTGTAAAAGCTAATAAACTTGAACACCCCGCAAATTGCTTAAAAACGTGTTTCTGAGAGCCTTAATTTTCAAAATTTTCAGGGGGAGCATGCCCCCGGACCCCCCTAGAAGCTTTCGGCGCTCGTACCGAACACCCTCTCCAGCAAATCCTGGATCCGCCCCAGTAGGCCACAACTTTTGTTATCATCTAACTTATGAATAGCCTACCAGATTTCTGAGTCATTAATATTAGTAGCTCCTCAGAGTGTTCTGCAGTTAAACATATATTTAGTCTATTTCTCCCCCCCCCCCCCCCCCCCGAGACAATTAAATAGCGTTTCATAATGATTTTCCCACAGTTTTGCAATGTTTTTTGCACCATGTACACCCTCAGAGGTAGACACAACAAGATTCGACTGGACGGAAGTGGACGTGCCTTAGTGATTTTGGATAGCCTTTATCTTGAAACGCTTCTGCCTCAAGGTTGCACTGCTCCCACGAAGTCCGCTCAGCGTCTCCTGAGGCGGGGGCCATGACGTAGTCGCCACCCTTCTTTCTCTTGCTCCTGCCATACGATTTGGTCCACTATCGAATTTGTGAGGGCTGGTCTGGCAGAGGAATACCCTGGCACTGTGGGTTGGTCGGGTATGTTGATTAAAAACATGTCCAAATGTTTTTTAAAAGTATCTACTGGGATACTATTAGAGATACTATTATAGAGATACTATTATATTGAAGGGTTTGAATCCTTCCCAGGCTGTTTGGTGGGAGGTGATGTTTTTGACACATTCTGTTAGTTCTTGTCGAGGTGGGCACAATTGGTTTGGTATTGGGGGCAACTAAAAGCCCTTAGCTGACGTTTCCCGTTTAACTTTTGAGTTTAAATTGTTTTGTTGTTCGCTCTTTGGCGATATTCTATTTTGGCATCTCGAATTATATAACAATTACAAAATAAACAAATAGCGTCCCAAATACAAGCAATTGGCGAATGTGTATATTTAATTGCTTCCTGACATGTACGATATAGGGTGGCCATTTCCAAATATATATATATATATAACTGAAAGAAATGAATATTCATTTTTACTCCTATTGAAATAGAATGCTAACCAAATTAACTTACTCACCATGGACTGCCAGGTGTGGATGTCTATTTTTTGTATTTCTGCCCTTTGCTTGCCATCTCCAAGAGTTTTCTGTTGGCCAGGAATTTTTTGTACATGGCTGTGTACTCTTCTGAGAAGTTGTTACAAATTTGGAGCTCTGCTTTGACTGTGTCCACTTCCAGACGGTTTCTCTCGTTTCTCCATGCTAAAGTCATCATTGAAAAAACTCGTTCTGTGTGAGCATTGCTGTATGGAATGGAGAAGATATAAGCGCTCACCTTCTTCATGTTTGTGAAAGGGACCTCAGATTTACTGAACAGCTTGAGATAACGTTCCTCACTGTGGCTATCTACCATCTCAGGAGTATTGATGATTGCCTCCACAATCCCATACTCTTCATATAATTCTTCCATATCAATATTTTGAAGGTTACAGGCCTTGACTGCATCAAAGAACTCTCCAAAAGGTATGGCACTTGTTAGGCTCAATTTTGACACTTTATTATGAAAGCTGTTTTCAAAGAAGTCATACCTGTCACTTAAGTACTTTCTGGTCCTTTCATAGAAAACAATGAATTCTGCTTCACATTTCTTAGATACGTCTGGAGTAAGCTGGCTAAGCTTGGTGTTCACTGCAAAGCCAAAAAAACGGTCCTTTACTCTTTTCTCGTTTGCCTTTCAGTTCAGCCATTAGCTTATATACTGAAATTAGGCTGAATGATTTGGCTTCTAGTGCTTCAATAGTGTCTGAGAACAATTTAAGAGTGTGACTAAGGAAGAGGAAATATATCTCTGACAATTCACAGGCATTTCCTTCATCTCCGAAGCACTTCCACAGAACCTTGGGGCATTCCTCCTCACCTAAGCTCTGGAAGTAACTTGTTAGGACTTTCCAGCACTTCAGTATTCTGTCAATAGATGGCAAAAGAGACAGCCATCTAGTGACAACATGCCGCAACAGATTGCAATTATCAACCTCCACGAATTCACAGAATTCCTTCAACTGTGCTGTTCTGCTAGCTGAGATGCTGAAATGGCTCTACACCTTGAGCACAATAGTTTCGACATCAATTTCCAGTTTTCCTGTAGCAAATCTTGTTGCATTGTACGAAATATGAGCCAAACAGTTTGCAGCAATAATGTTCTTTTGAGCCAGTTTCAGTTTTTGATAAACACTTGTGTTTTCCATAGTTTACACTTGCATTGTCAGCGCTGTATGCAGACACTTTATTCAGATCCAGACCTGACATCTCTAGTTTAGACAGTAGCTGATTTGTTGTGTCCTCTGATGATTCATTGTTATCGCTGTAAAAGTCAAATAACACTTGTTGACCTCCCTCCTCAAAATTAAAGTATTTCAAAAGTATCGGGAAACACCTTGTTGCACCTTTATTTGAAGCATCAGTTGCTATTGAAAAGTGCAAGCCATGTTCTTTGATGTACTCCACATGCTTTTGTACAGAATACAGTGCTAGAATATTTTCACACAGAGCTTTTGCTTTAGTTTTCCCACATGTTACATGAGGTGACGTGTGTGATATATATATGTATACAGTCTAAGGTCACTAAAGGGGAATATCACTAAAAGAAAGCTAAATGGCAACACGGAGGGATAAACGAAGCAACGCGTCGGGTTCGTTGGTTCCTGGCTGGCCGAGAGCATGGTGGTTTACCTTAAATTTACCTTAAAGCGCTTCTGCCTCAAGGGTGCGCTGCTCCCACGAAGTCCGCTCAGCGCCTCCTGAGGCGGGGCGACGACGGGGTCGCCACCCTTCTTTTCTCTTGCTCCTGCCATACGATTTGGTCCCCTATTGAATTTGTGGGGGCTGGTCTGGCAGAGGAATACCCTGGCACTGTGGGTTGGTCGGGTATGTTGGCTGAAAACATGTCCAAGTGTTTTTTAAAAGTATCTACTGGGACTGCACTTATAGATCTAAGGTACTGAGGCAAGGAGTTAAACAGGCGAGAACCCTGCCTAGAGATACTATTATATTGAAGGGTTTGAATCCTTCTCAGACTGTTTGGTGAGAGGTGATATTTTTGACACATTCTGTCAGTTCTTGTTGAGGTGGGCACAATTGGTTTGGTATTGGGGGCAACTAAAAGCCCTCTAGAATTTTCCAGGTGTAGATTTGGATGTACGTATCTCTCAAACCTCCTCTCTATGGAATAAAGGTCAAGGTCTCTGAGCTATCCCAGTAGTTTAATTTGTTTTTACTCACCTGTTGCCCATCAGGTTGTTTAATATACTGTATGTGGTAAAAGTTCTTTGTAGGCCCTCAATTTTTTTAAATTCATTCTGTTTGTGGGGAAACCATAATTGAGAACAGTAGTCAATGCGTGGAAGAACAAGTGATTTCTACAGGTTAAACATGGTCATACTGTCCCTAGTTCTGAATGTCCTCAGTATATATCCTATTAGTTGTTTGCATGATGAGGTTACTTTGTCAATGTGCCTGTTGAATGTTGCATCTTCAGGTAATATAATCCCTAGATCCCTTACATGATCAGTTTGTACAATATCTTTTCCTGTGGGTCCAGTGTAGTTGAATTGTTCTTTCAGGTATTTATTTGATCCATATTTAATTAGTTCAAATTTGTCTTCATTGAAGGCCATATTGTTTGCATCTGCCCATGCATATATAGTTTGTAAATATTTTTGTAGCTCTACACAGTCTTCTTTTTCTGTAATTGGTCTTAGTATTCTGGTATCATCTGCGAATGACAGGAGAGAGCTTCCTAGGTTACAGTTTATATTGTTTAGCATTCTAATGAATAGAATTGGTCCCAGTACTGTACCTTGCGGCACTCCACTAATCACTTCTTTTTCTATAGATCTTGCTCCATTTACAATTGTTATTTGTTTTCTGTCAAAGAGAAAGGAATGGATCCATTTTCCTATTTTTCCACAAATACCAAGTTCTTTTAGTTTATGGAATAATATACCATGGTCAACCTTGTCAAAAGCTTTTGCAAAGTGTAGATAGATGACATCAACACTGTGGTTTTCTTCCAAATATTGTAGGATTGTATTGCAATGGTCTATAAGTTCAGTAAGGCAGGATCTCTTGTGTCTGAAGCCATGTTGAAAGTCTTCTAAGAGATGTTAATTTTCTATAAAACTGACAATGTGCCCTTTCAGGACTTTCTCAAATATTTTGATAATATGGGAAGTCAAGGATATGGGTCTATAGTTCTTGGCTTCCTTCCTTTCTTTTGCTTCCTTTGTAGATTGGGGTAATATTTGCTTGTTTCATGATTGGTGGTATTCTACTGGTGTCTAGTGAAGATCTCCACAGGATTTTCAAAGACAGAGATAAAGTATGTTTGCATTCCTTAAGAATCTTGGCTCCAATTCCATCTGGACAAGGGGCTGAACTCCCTGGTAGCTCTGTTATTGCCTGTTGTATATCTCTAGTGGTTATTTGTATATCTTCCAATAATGGTCTGTCTTGGTCATTTTCTTCTCTATCAAAAAATGCTGTAGTTTTTATTTTCTTTGCTACTACAGGAGTACTCCAGCTTAAAGCATATTGAGATTGTAGAATGTTTGCCATTTCCTGTGTATTAGATGTGAGTTAGTCCATCTTTAGCAAGCAATGGGCCAATGCTCGTTTTGATAACTGCTTTGCGTTTAGCATAGCTAAAGAAGGATTTGCTATTTTCCTTTATAGTGCCAATAGCTTTGTGTTCATTATCAATATTCTCTTATGGTTGACTCCTTTATTTTAAGTTCTAACATCAGTATCTGATTCCGGATGTTACTATGTCTTGTATCACTTAATTGCTTTGTCAGTTGTTTAGATAGCTTTGTTCTCTTTCTCATAAGTGTCCTTCTGTATCTGTGTTCTTTTGTCAGGTGCTTCTTTGCACTATCGTTTTTCTTTGGTGTATGCTTGTATAATGCTGATGATAGCAGGTATTGTATTCTACTCCAGCATTCTTCTGGTTCTAGGTTTTCTAATTCATCTTCCCACTTTATTTCTCTCAGACAGTTATTTATTGATGTCCAGTCTGATGAATTGTGCAGGTTTAGGTCAGAGTATGGCAAGTCCGTTTGGCATGGGTCTTGCTTACATTTGTGGAGAGACAAGTTTGTGAATATGTGCATGACATTGTGGTCGGAGGTATAGTTGGTGTTATAACAATGAGGTCAATTGTAGCTGCATTATTTGTCAGCGCTAAATCTAGGATATTATTTTTTCTAGTTGGGCAGTGAACATGTACTAGGAGCAGTTTTTCCATAAACTCATTCAGGTGTTTTGATTTGGACTTTTTGTCCCTAATTTTGTCCCTGATTTCATGAATATCTGACTAAATCGTTGGTGCTAAGTTAAATCTGGTGATGTTTCTAAGGTGACAAATGGGGTAGAAAGTTAGTAGAACTAATAATAGTGTAGGGGTAATGTCTATAGCTTTTAAATAAGTAAGGTTAGAGAGTTAGGTAGTAAGGTAGGTTGATTTTCCGCATTTTTTTAGATATCGACTTTAGACTAGTCGAGATAGTCAGGGCTTAATATGATAATAACTGACAAAAAAATTTCAGATCCCTAGCTTTAACCGTTTTTTGAGGAAACCGTTTCAAAAATCGTCAAAAAACCGTACCGAAAAATATCGCATTTTCGCAATTTTCGGCCGAAAAAATCATGCTATTTTCATAAAAAAATCCTGAAAAAAGTTACAATTTTATTGAAAAAAAGTAAAAAAAACATGTACAGAGTCAAATAGACATTTAGATCCCAAGATCATCATAATTTTCACTGTAAGAGCCCTTAGAAGCAAAGGAAGGCCTCATCTGGCGGCTTAAGGCTTTGGCCAGAATGTGTTTGTGCCTTGATTCGAGTCCATAAACAGTATGGGAAGCTTCAGATGTCAGCTTCACGGCCCTTTCAACACTCTGAGAATGTGAAGGCAGATCAGGCAGCTTCAGCTTGGTGCCATTCAGCAATGCTTCTTGAAGCTCCTGGTCAGAAAAGTCTTCTGTGAGAGCAGGTTCACAGATGCCACTTTGAGAAAGGTTGATTAGTTCTGACCAGTGGATAGCTTCAATGTTGATGGCTGTGATCTTCTTCAGCTCTTTTTGGCTGGCTTCCCACTTCTGAAAGAATAATAATTAATTTATTTTTTATTCCAGTTTAAGATTTAATCCCTATTAGTCTCAGAATTGCTGATTTAATTTAACTTAAATTAAAAAAAAAAAACCCGAGTTCTATAAATCCCCATAATCGAATTTTTTTTCCGAAAGAAGGTAAGATTATTTCCATTATCAGAGGGGAAGGGGGGAATTGGGATAAGAAAATGTGAAAAAAAATTCGATTATGAGGATTTATAGAACTCGGGCCTTTTTTTATTAAATAAATCCCCATAATCAAATTTTTTTTTCACATTTTTTTAAAATTAATAAATGCTTACCTGATGGACAGAATTTTCTTGAGAGCAGCTTCTCTCACTTCCAAGTCATCAGACTTCATCATGGAGTACAGCACATTCTCGGGCAGCAAGGCAAAAGCATTGTACTTCAGGTTCTTGAAAGCAACACCCTGGATTTCTTCAGACTGCTGCTTGATCCTCTGGATCATGTTGAAGATGTACAGCTGCTGATTGTGGAACTTGCTGTCCCTTTTCATCTCAAACCAACTGACTGCATACACTTCCACAATGAACTTGATGGCCTGGTAAAGCTTATCCTGTAGTTCTGGAGGGTAAGCACCTCTGGTCCACAGACACATCAATCTAATTGCCAAAGTCAACCATCTTGCATGGTTTAATGGTCCAATTTTCCAGACAGCAAATCTTGGGTTGACTTTGCCCCTGGAAATTCCAAGCACATATTCCAAAAGAAGCCTCTCGTCGCTACTGAGATCATTCAGTGTCTCCTCAGCAAATTCCACGTCATTCAGGGGGCCACTGAGTTTGGTGAATTCCACTTGTGGCAGATCTTGGTAGTCAATTTCACAGAGTTTTCCCAGCGGACCAGTGAAAGCAGTGGGACTTTTGGTACTGCCATCAAGATGCTTGAAAACAGCTCTGAAAGGAAGCTCATTCTGATGGAGTGAACACAATGGTGTGCAATTTCCGCTCAATTTTATTTTCCAGAGCTGTTACAAGGCCTCCCTCCCAGCCAGTGTTTGTATTTGTGTTGTCAAGGAGGACAGCTTTCAGGGTATGAACACTGTTAAACTCCTCCAAGACACTAGCAACTTCTTCACCAAGAACAACTCCAGTCGCACCTTTAATTGGGATGACTCTGTGAGTAAGATATGTTCCACTTTCAGTTACAATTACAAGCATTGAATTTCCTTCCATTTAAAAGGCACCTAATCCCACTAAGTTAGGCCAGTTAAAAGTTAAAAAAATAATAGCATTACCTTCTTACTGGGAGGACGAGTGCAGATTATGTGCTGTGTTTGACAATTTTCTTTCTTGCACTTCACAGCATTGTCATCACAGGGACGAACAGGTAGCTTACAGGTGCAAGCAGAAATGTCAAAAAGTTTATCCAGCTTTTCCTCCAGATTCTGCTCCTGGACTGTAGAAAGAGATTTCCTGTTTATCTCTTTTGCTTTCTTGAAGCACACTTTATCCACCAATTTCACTACATAATATTCCTCATACAGGGGCAGCCGCGGGTTCACTGCCTGCCAGATCTCAATCACATCCTTTGCTATCATTTTAGCAATATCATAGTGTTTCAAGTCCGGGTGGCTGTTTTGGAGGAATAACTGTACTGAGTAACTTGGCGGAGGGTAGGAGGCTCTGTTTTATCCAAACGGGAAGGCTGGCCACTAAATTTTTTGGTACTATCACTTCGAGTTAACACTGCAGACTTCCGATTTTTACCCATTTTTATGAAATATCTGAAAATAAACACAATTAAATGAACGCATCATAAAATAACTTAATTTAATACACATTTTATAGGTAAATATCATTAAAAAATACAAAATAATACACTAATAAACATCTATAATGCATTTACAATAAATTTCAACATCGTTTTGTTAGAAAAGCCGAATTTTAATTGATTATTTTGATGAAATAAGGTCCGATATTTTGTTTGTTTACATTGCGCGAATGCCGTGCGCGCGATTCTACGCGTAAAATTCGGCAATTTTACAACTTAAAAATAATTAACAATCCTCAAAAAATACAATCATTTTCACAAATATGAGTTGGTGCAACGTTTTTTATACATTAATACCTTTCTATCTAAACTAGCACAAGATCACAGTTCCAAAATCAACCTACCTTATTAGCAATGTTCCCTCTAATTTTTTTAGTCCGTGTGCGCAAGAAATTTTCGTTGTGCATACATTTAGATTCATGGTGAAAAATTGTGCAAATTTTTATGAGCGCTATTATCTTCAAAATTAAATATATATAAATATTAAATACTTAATAAATATTATTTCCATAAGGTGATAGCTTCATCATTACGGTACTATTAAATGGATATTAAAAAACTGTTTACATTATTATATATCCTTAAAAAAGAAAACATTTTATCCATTCTAAAAATATGAATAAAATAAAAAATAGTAAAATAAAATTCAGCAAAATAAAGAAATAAAATAAAAATAACATTAATTGAAAATGATTATTTTAGTTATCATTTCTCAAAACAATTTTTAGCATTTAGCAATTTAAAATTGACTATCAAGATTAATACATGATTTTATCCATTCGCAAAATAGGAATAAAATAAAAAATAATAAAATTCAATAAAATAAAATGTAATCAAAATAACATTAAATGAAAGTGCCTTTCATTTAAGTATGATTATGATTTCTCCCTACGATCTTTAGCATTTGCCCATTCCAAATAAACTCTCTATGAAGATTAATACATCCGTCATCAGTCAGGTAACTTTTAATTCGCATGAGCATGTCCAAATGATTTTCTTTCAAGCGGTTTCTTAATTTGTTCTTTATAGAATTCATTAAACTGAAGTCACGCTCACAGTCCACACTAGATGCTAGGAAAGTTTCCCGAATATCCATCAACTTAGCAAGGTCACAAAATTGTTCATTTTGGAGGGCGAATGTCACCATATCATCAAAGTTTTTAACCAGCTTACTTTTTATTTTCTCGCATACAACAAATTTAAAATCATTGTACTGTTCGATTATGGTCGAACTTTCACCAAGAAAATCTGCATATTTTGCACATAAAGCTTTAACATGCTCAATGCCAAAGTCAAAGTCTTTCTGTAAAATAGCTGAACAATCAAAGGCAGACCATTCTTTTACTTCATTTTCAGGAAACCTGTCTTCCAAATGGGCATGATACGCTTGAGCCTGTGCGCATTTTATTTTGCTGTGTGCGCGCGCACACGCGCACACCTTAGAGGGAACATTGCAGTCAGGGTTTGTAGTGATCGGTTCGGGCCTGTACCGATTCACTATAGGTGCAAGTTTCAGGTGATTTAGAAGCAACTAGGCCCAGAACTAAGCCAAACGCTTTAGGGCCTATTATAGTTAAAAAGGTAGGTACTTTCTTAGCATCAGGAATGGAATTTGCCTCGAAAAACAACCTCACCCTAGTGGCATAAGCTTCGAAGTCCTCCCCAGAGTCTTCGTAGGGGCTTATATGGCCAATCACCGACATGCTAGAACAAAACCGATTTAGGCCAAATAACGTGAAGTAGCTTAGATTTGGTTTAAATATGATCTAGTTACTCCCTCGTTAGGGCTGAATAGTAAATTGTATTAGAGTTAGGGCTGAGAAGGAATTAGTATTAGAGTTAGGGCGGGGTAGAAATTAGTTTTAGAGTTAGGGCTGAGTAGGAATTAAGGTATTATTATAGTATTACACCCGTCTAACGTCCAGCAATTATTATATGTTCATTAAGTAGATTTTTTAATTCTTCTGTAGCGTTTCCATCGCAAATGCTTCGTTTTCGAGATATACAATTTTTTTGGTGTGTATCTAGTGTGTGTTCGTACTTTCGTTTGGTGTGCGTGCGCGGCTGACCGTTACATGTCTGCCCAATCACTGCGCTCCATCCATTTCGAATTTGAATTACTTTGCTACCGGAATGGCTTCGTGTGACACGTGCTCGTTCGATTATTTATTACCGCTGTATTGTCGCTTTCTACGAAAATTTAGGATAGGTTAGGTTAGGTTACGTTAGGTTAGGTTAGGTTTGGTTAGGTTAGGTTAGGATAGGTTAGGTTTAAGTTAGGATAGGAAGGTTAGGTAAATTTTGAAGGTGAAATTTATGTTTTTCCTATGGTTTTTGATATGTTTTGAACGAATCTGACCTTCAAAACCGTCGGAAATGACTCGTTTTCTGTTATTTCCCCCACCCGAGAACTCCCGGTTCCCACTAGGGTCCCCCCAGATTGTCGGCTGGGGGGAGGGGGGTTATCTCAAAAACGAGTCATTTCCGACGGTTTTGAAGGTCAGATTCGTTTAAAACACATCAAAAACCATAGGAAAAACATAAATTTCACCTCCAAAGGGAGACGGGTGTAATACTATAAATTTACCGAAATTAGTTTTAGAGTTAGGGCTAAGTAGGAATTAGTATTAGAGTTATGCCGGCGGGACCTAAGCTATAGTACGGTAGCTTACCCACACAAACCAACAAAATCGGACGACCCACTAGGCTACATCCAATTTTCCAAACAACCACTTTAACCCAATAAGCCAATTTAAATCCAATGGGCCAAATTAAATCCAATGAACCAAATTTAATCCAATGAGCCAAATTGAATCCCATCCTCGTCGCCAAATGTAATAACTTGGGGTTAGGTACCCCGCTAGGTTACTAGGTTTCTAAACAACATATAAATGCACTTACCGGTGCGTTCAATTAGATTTTCCTTAGGGCCTACCATATATTTCCTGCTATTTTACAGAAAGACTTTGACTTTGGCATTGAGCATGTTAAAGCTTTATGTGCGAAATATGCAGATTTTCTTGGTGAAAGTTCGACCATAATCGAACAGTACAATGATTTTAAATTTGTTGTATGCGAGAAAATAAAAAGTAAGCTGGTTAAAAACTTTGATGATATGGTGACATTCGCCCTCCAAAATGAACAATTTTGTGACCTTGCTAAGTTGATGGATATTCGGGAAACTTTCCTAGCATCTAGTGTGGACTGTGAGCGTGACTTCAGTTTAATGAATTCTATAAAGAACAAATTAAGAAACCGCTTGAAAGAAAATCATTTGGACATGCTCATGCGAATTAAAAGTTACCTGACTGATGACGGATGTATTAATCTTCATTGAGAGTTTATTTGGAACGGGCAAATGCTAAAGATCGTAGGGAGAAATCATAATCATACTTAAATGAAAGGCACTTTTATTTAATGTTATTTTGATTATATTTTATTTTATTGAATTTTATTATTTTTTATTTTATTCCTATTTTGCGAATGGATAAAATCATGTATTAATCTTGATAGTCTATTTTAAATTGCTAAATGCTAAAAATTGTTTTGAGAAATGATAACTAAAATAATCATTTTCAATTAATGTTATTTTTATTTTATTTCTTTATTTTGCTGAATTTTATTTTACTATTTTTTATTTTATTCATATTTTTAGAATGGATAAAATGTTTTCTTTTTTAAGAATATATAATAATGTAAACAGTTTTTTAATATCCATTTAATAGTACCGTAATGATGAAGCTATCACCTTATGGAAATAATATTTATTAAGTATTTAATATTTATATATATTTAATTTTGAAGATAATAGCGCTCATAAAAATTTGCACAATTTTTCACCATGAATCTAAATGTATGCACAACGAAAATTTCTTGCGCACACAGACTAAAAAAATTAGAGGGAACATTGACCCTGAGTAGTTCTCATCTATGAACGGTTTAAATTTTATTCGAGGCATCAGACGGTGAATGAAAGCATTGCAGAGTTTGTTGCAGGAATAAAAGCCCATAGCCGTACTTGTAAATTTGGGGACAAATTAGACGAAATGCTAAGAGATAGGTTTGTAATGGGTCTCAAAGAGGAGTCTACCCAGAGAGCCCTATTAGCTATAGAGGACCTAACTTTTAGTCAGGCTGTAGAAATAGCTGCAGCTAGAGAAGCAGCTGCTAAAGATGTTAGAGCTTTTGGCAGTCACAGTAGTAAGGCCCAATACGTAAATAGCTTTAAATCTTCTTGGCCTGGCAGACCTAATGAGCCTACTAGACAGACAAATAAAAGATATGCAGCAAATACGACTAAACCTACTAATTCAAACGCTAAACAGGAGGAAAAGCCTTCCAGGCCATGTACTGGGTGTGGGAAACACCATTGGAAGAAGGACTGTCCTTTTAAAGAAGCAGTTTACCGAAACTGTAATAAAATAGGCCACATAGCTAAAGTTTGTTTTTCAAAGAAAACAAAGGGGGGAAAATTCTAATTATAATATTTCTAGTGTAAATCCTAAAAAGGGAAATACTTCGGACATTGGAGTGGAGTACCTATTTTATGAGCAGCAAAGTGGTAATAATAGTCCATATATTGTAGAGGTAGGCCTAAATGGAATTACAGTTCCTCTAGAACTAGATACAGGTGCTGCCCGAACTGTCATGTCCAAAACAGTTTTTGACAAAACTTTCGAAAATGCACCTAAACTACATGCATCTAAAATAATATTAAAAAAATACGTGGACATACAAATACCTATTTGTGGAGAAGCATCCATTACAGTTACCTACTCTACTAGGCCGTGATTGGATTGATGCTTTGAATTTGCCTATTAACAAAATTTTGCCAAAGGGTCTGGCAGATGTGCATACACTCTCATATCCGTCTGACATAGACTCATTGTTAAGGGAGTTTTCTTCTGTTTTTGGGCCTGAAATAGGCAACCTAAAAGGCCATCAGGTCTGTATAGAAGTAGATCCTAATGTAACTCCGAAATTTTGTAAGGCTCGTTCAATTGCGTATGCACTGTGGGAGAAGGTAGATCTAGAAATTGACAGGCTGCTCAAAGATAAAATTATCGAACCAGTCACAAACGCTAAGTGGGCTGCCCCAGTAGTTCCTGTACTAAAACCGGACAAGTCTGTGCAATTATGTGGGGATTACCCTTTAACAGCAAATAGAGCAGTCTTTCTAGATTGCTACCCTATACCCAAGCCTGATGAATTATTTACCTCTCTTGCTGGGGTAAATATTTCACAAAACTAGATATGTCCCAAGCCTATGCTTAACTAAGTTTAGATGAAAAATCTAAAGAACTAACTATCATAAATACGCACCGAGGCCTATATAAGTACAATAGGCTATGCTATGGAATAGCATCGGCTCCGGATATTTTTCAGAGGACAATGGACCAAGTTCTAGGTCACATTCCGGGTGTACTTTGTTTTCTAGATGATGTCCTCATTTTAGGTTCGTCTAAAGAAGAACACCTAATTAGATTAACCATAGTTCTAAAAAGACTCTGGGATGTTGGACTTAAGCTAAAAAAAGAAAAGTGTTCGTGGGTCACTAACGAGGTTTCATATTTAGGGTTCCGCATAGATGCCTCAGGCATTCATCCAACGGTGGATAAACTAGAAGCAATAAAAAATGCACCACCTCCACAAAACATCACACAGTTACAAGCTTATTTAGGTCTCCTAAACTTTTATAGGAAATTTTTTCCTAATGCATCGACTTTCCTTGAACCCCTAAATAAGTTATTACGATCTGGGGAACGGTGGAGAGGGGAGAAAACCCAAAAGGAAGCATTTGAGGCTAATAAGGACGTACTACTAAAGTCCACTCTCCTAGTGCATTATGATCCTAAACTTCCTCTCATAGTTTCAGCAGATAGCAGTTCTTATGGAATTGGGGCAGTGTTATCGCACCACATTGATGGTGTAGATAGACCTATCTGTTTTGCTTCTAGAACAGTAACTGAGACTGAAAGACGATATGCACAACTGGAACGTGAAGCCTTAGCCTTAGTATTTGCAGTAAAAAAATTTCATTTCTATCTATGGGGTCATGAATTTAAACTAAGTACTGACCATAAGCCTCTTTTAGGTTTATTTTCACCTAAAAAAATATTCCAGTTATGGCCTCAAGTAGGATTCAACGATGGGCACTGCTTCTACAAGCCTATAAATTTGACTTAGTACATCGGTCAGGCAAACTTCTAGGTACGGCTGATGCGCTAAGTAAGTTGCCTTTAGAAAATCCAAATGAATGTGTACCTATACCTACAGAATGGGTTCACTTGGTGGATTTTTTGGAATCCACTCAAGTATCTGCGGTACAAATACAGCAGTGGGCAAAATCAAACCCTATTCTGTCTAGGGTCATCCATTTCTACTCAGTTGGTTGGCCTACTAAGGTTGAGAGTGAATTACAGCCGTTTTATCAACGTCAGTCTGGACTCTCGATCCAAAATGGCTGTCTCTTATGGGGCCACAGAGTGATAATTCCAAATGAAGGCAGGTCGAATTTAGTGAAGGAACTTCACGCTGAACACATAGGTGCAACAAAAATGAAAGAGCTGGCGAAAGCTTATTTCTGGTGGCCCGGTTTAGATGGAGAACTTGGATCATTGGCTCGTTCCTGTCAAAGCTGCCTAGAGAACAGAGATCTCCCAAGGAAAAGTCCACTTCATCCTTGGGAATGGCATGCTATACCTTGGCATAGGATCCATGTTGACTATGGAGGTCCTATAAATAATACTTATTTCCTAGTCACTGTGGATGCCTACTGTAAGTGGGTGGAAATTTTTCCAACCACTTCCACGACTTCGGGTGTTACTATTCGCTTACTCCGTTTGTGTTTCGCTCGATGGGGTTTACCCGTAGTCCTGGTTTCCGACAATGGTACTTGTCAGTGAGGAATTTCGTTCTTTTGTCCACCTAAATGGCATTAGACATGTCCGGTCTAGTGTTTTTCACCCGTCTACTAACGGTCTCGCGGAAAACATGGTCCGTACTTTGAAGTCGGCCTTGCGTCATTCTCATGGGGAGGAAATGCAAGTGGTGTTGGATGAATTTCTGTTTAAATATCGACTAACACCTCACACAGTGACGGGGGTGTCTCCTTCTAAACTTATGATTGGCCGGGGAGTTCGTTCAGTTTTTATTTGTTACGTCCAAACGAAACGTTACAACAACGAGTTTTATGCCATCAGGAAAAACAGAAGTTGTACCACGACACTATAAAAGGGAGAGTTATAGAAGCGCAACCTAATGATCCAGTTATGATTCGCAACTATGGGGCTGGACCAAAATGGGTTCCTGCAACTGTGCAGGAGAGAACGGGCCCTGTTTCCTTCAAGTGCCAACTAGAAGATGGTCGTTCTATTAAACGCCATCAGGACCAGATATGGGAACGTAAATTGCAGAATGACCAGAGTCTTCCAGAAGAGAGAAACGATCCTCTGGAAAATGGTTCAATTCGCCCGCTTATGCAGGTTGCACCTATTCCTACTACATTAACCCCGCTCCGCAGGTCGTCTAGGGTCTCTCACCCCCCTGACAGACTAAACTTGTAAGGGAGGAGTGAGGTGACGTGTATATATATATATATATAGTCTAAAGTCACTAAAGGGGAATATCACTAAAAGAAAGCTAAATGGTAACATGGAGGGATAAACGAAGCAACGCGTCGGGTTCGTTGGTTCCTGGCTGGCCTAGAGCCTGGTGATGAATATCTGAATAAATCGTTGGTGCTAAGTTAAATCTGGTGATGTTTCCCAGGTGACAAATGGGGTAGAAAGTTAATATAACTAATAATAGTGTAGGGGTAATGTCTATAGCTTCTAAATGAGTAAGGTTAGAGAGTTAGGTAGGCTGCTTTGTGGGGCGCAGGAAATCAATGGTAGGTCCTAAGGAAAATCTAATTGAACGCACCGGTAAGTGCCTTTATATGTTGTTTAGAAACCTAGTAACCTAGCCGGGTACCTAACCACAAGTTATTACATTTCTTGAGCTCAATAGTTTCGACATCAATTTCCAGTTTTCCTGTAGCAAATCTTGTTGCATTGTGTAAAATATGAGCCAAACAGTTTGCAGGAATAATGTTCTTTTGAGCCAGTTTCAGTTTTTGATAAACACTGTTGTGTTTTCCATAGTTTACACTTGTATTGTCAGCGCTGTATGTAGACACTTTATTCAGATCCAGACCTGACATCTCTAGTTTAGACAGTAGCTGGTAATTATTCGTTTTAGTGCTTTTTCACCTTTCTGAACAAAAACACATTTTTCTGTGTTTTTTGATGTGATTTGTTCAAATCTGAACTTCGTTTCTTTGGGAAATGAGCCATTTTTTTGAAATTTTAAAATTGAAAATTTCTCAAAAACGGCTCATTTCCCAAAGAAACGAAGTTCAGATTTGAACAAATCACACCAAAAAACACCAGAAAAATGTGTTTTGGCTCAGACTTAACTTAACCTAACCTAACCCGCGTTTTTTCAAAATTTCTTACCTTAAATAGCAGTGTTGGGATGTTTGTACAAATCAGCGGTGACCAACAGGAATAAATAGACGATTTCGCCAGGCCCACCAATTTGAACTTGTTGGCCTAGCCAATGCTCACAGACGTCAAAGCAAAAGGAACACTTTTTTTTTCTGCTGCGCTCGTCCCAAGTCAATCTTCTGCAATAATATTGGTCAGCAACTTCGGTATTATTATAGTATTACACCCGTCTAACGTCCAGCAATTATTATATGTTCATTAAGTAGATTTTTTAAATTCTAAGACACTTTCCTTCTATAGCGTTTCCGTCGCAAATGCTTCGTTTTCGAGATATAAACATTTTTTGGGTGTGTATCTAGTGTGTGTTCGTACGTTCGTTTGTGTGTTCGTACGTTCGTTTGTGTGTTCGTTTGTGTGACCGTTACATGTCTGCCCAATCACTGCGCTCCGTCCATTTCGAATTTGAATTACTTTGCTACCAGAATGGAACACTCATTCCACTCATTCAGAAGTACATTAGGCCTTCCTCTGTGATTTATAGTGATTCCTGGGCTGCCTACAAGACTATAAGTGATTTAGGTTACAAGCATTTTGTTATTAATCATTCTAAAAAATTTGTGGATAACGAGAATATCGAAATTCACACAGAATATTGAAAGATTTTGGCGGGATTTAAAGGAATGGGTTAAGAGGCCAGGTATTCGGTCAAAATATCTATACCAATACCTGGCAAGGTATTTATTCATTTCTTCAGTTAAAAACAAGTGAAATCTACTCCAGGAAGAGCCTCAGCCTGCCCCTGCACATGAATAAGGTAATTCCTGTTTTTCTTTTAGGTTAGGATAGGTTAGGTTAGGTCAATTTTGAAGGTGAAATTTATGTTTTTCCTATGGTTTTTGATGTGTTTTGAACGAATCTGACCTTCAAAACCGTCAGAAATGACTCGTTTTCGATTGCCGGCTGGGGGGGGGGGTATCTAAAAAACGAGTCATTTCCGACGGTTTTGAAGGTCAGATTCTTTCAAAACACATCAAAAACCATAGGAAAAACATAAATTTCACCTCCAAAGGGAGACGGGTGTAATACTATAAATTTACCGCAACTTCTTAATAATTACACTTATGAGTCCAATGTTCCCTCTAATTTTTTTAGTCCGTGTGCGCAAGAAATTTTCGTTGTGCATACATTTAGATTCATGGTGAAAAATTGTGCAAATTTTTATGAGCGCTATTATCTTCAAAATTAAATATATATAAATATTAAATACTTAATAAATATTATTTCCATAAGGTGATAGCTTCATCATTACGGTACTATTAAATGGATATTAAAAAACTGTTTACATTATTATATATTCTTAAAAAAGAAAACATTTTATCCATTCTAAAAATATGAATAAAATAAAAAATAGTAAAATAAAATTCAGCAAAATAAAGAAATAAAATAAAAATAACTAATTGAAAATGATTATTTTAGTTATCATTTCTCAAAACAATTTTTAGCATTTAGCAATTTAAAATAGACTATCAAGATTAATACATGATTTTATCCATTCGCAAAATAGGAATAAAATAAAAAATAATAAAATTCAATAAAATAAAATATAATCAAAATAACATTAAATAACAGTGCCTTTCATTTAAGTATGATTATGATTTCTCCCTACGATCTTTGCATTTGCCCGTTCCAAATAAACTCTCAATGAAGATTAATACATCCGTCATCAGTCAGGTAACTTTTAATTCGCATGAGCATGTCCAAATGATTTTCTTTCAAGCGGTTTCTTAATTTGTTCTTTATAGAATTCATTAAACTGAAGTCACGCTCACAGTCCACACTAGATGCTAGGAAAGTTTCCCGAATATCCATCAACTTAGCAAGGTCACAAAATTTTTCATTTTGGAGGGCGAATGTCACCATATCATCAAAGTTTTTAACCAGCTTACTTTTTATTTTCTCGCATACAACAAATTTAAAATCATTGTACTGTTCGATTATGGTCGAACTTTCACCAAGAAAATCTGCATATTTCGCACATAAAGCTTTAATATGCTCAATGCCAAAGTCAAAGTCTTTCTGTAAAATAGCTGAACAATCAAAGGCAGACCATTCTTTTACTTCATTTTCAGGAAACCTGTCTTCCAAATGGGCATGATACGCTTGAGCCTGTGCGCATTTTATTTTTCTGTGTGCGCGGGTTTCACAACGCGTGTGCGCGCACACATGCGCACACCTTAGAGGGAACATTGCTTATGACCACACTGCGGACAAATAAAACACCGTGACTGGTAAAGAAAACTTCAGCACCGTCTTCTGTTTTATAAGTAATCCAAATCACACCCGAGACAAACCATAGCGAAAACCGAACTGAATAAGGATTTTGGAATGAGTATGCATTATTGGAGATTCAAAATGCCCGTCTCTGATTGGTCGGATAAGGTAACATGAAACAAAAACCAGATTTAATTGGCTGATTTGACCTATGTTTCCTAATTTTGCCACGAGATGTCTCCCCATAAAACTGGAGAGGACGAGGACTGGCAAAATTTTAACAGCAGAAAGAGGTAAACACACGGTCAATGGCCTATAATGGCTGCTTTTTACGTCTAATTTTTTTTTTTTCCGTAAAAAATAATTATTACATTTCCTTGATTTTTATCAGTTTCCCTGAGGTTTCAAGGTGTCCTGAATACGAATTTATATGTTAAATTGTCATAGAATGTCGTCTCCTATCGAAAATGAACAAAGCATTAAAACGAATATTAACCCTGATTTGTTATGTCTTCTGATGATTCATTGTTATCGCTGTAAAAGTCAAATAACACTTGTTGAACTCCCTCCTTAAAATGAAGGTATCTCAAAAGTATTGGGAAGCACTTTGTTGCACCTTTATTTGAAGCATCAGTTGCTATTGAAAAGTGCAAGCCATGTTCTTTGATGTACTCCACATGATTTTGCACAGAATACGGTGCTAGAATATTTTCACAGAGCTTTTGCTTTAGTTTTCCCACATGTTACACCTTTCACTATTGATGAGTCATTGTATATTTCTTTGTCAACTTTTACTCCACAATCAACACTTCTGTTTGAATGATGATGCTTCACAGCATGATACACTTTACAAAGTTCTGCAGCCAAGATTTTGTCATCTTGAGATGATCGAGCTGGGGAGAAAAATGATGACAATGATGAAGTGCCAGCACTACGAGTGTTAAGTTTGTTTATCTGTGGTAGCATGTCGCTCAATTGCACTTTTCCCTTACTGCCAATCTCCACGTCACAATGGCATAGTGTACAAAAAGCATGAAACTCATCTTTTCTGCTTTTAGCAATGAATCCAAGTTCTTTGGCCCATTCAGGGTTAAATGAAGTCTTTCTTTTTTGCATTTCTTTAGGCTCTCGAAACAGCAACTAAGCAATCAACCACTCTGCACCGCGGCCTTGGGCAGACTGACTGTCCGACTCGTAGTCATGAAACTGAAAACAAATGCGGCTTATCAGCAGTGCAACACTGGCAGTGTTGCCAACTACATATAATAAAAATATGTTAATGGTTATTATGGCTTTCAGTACCCACTATTTTAAGTGTACCTGAGGTAATTTATATAATTCTTTTTAGCCAGACCCCAAAAAGGAGGACAAATTAACGTCTGGCTCAAGGTGGCTCCAGATGGAGGACAGAGTGCTCAAAAGGCGGATGTTTGGCCACCCTAGTACGATAGTGCGGTATCCTGTGTGATACACTTGTCTTTGTATTAAAAATAAATGCTCACATTTTTGGTGAAAGTTGCTTAAAATTATTATTGACTGCCCGGTTAGGTCAACTGTACGCCCTTGAGAATTGGTTAGGTTAAGTCGTAATATTTTCGTTAGTTTAAATGAAAATATCATGACTTAACCTAACCAATCATCAAGGGTGTACAATTCACCTAACCAGACCAGGCATTCCAGCCATGTTTTCTCATAAGAAACCAATAAAAATGATTCATCAAAACAACGCTAATGCTGTTAAATAATTTGGGATGTTGTTCATTTATTTTTGGTTGGTTTAATAATATGGGACACCAAAATAGGATATTGCCTGCTCTTTTAATTTGTTTTAATTGTTCTTGGTTCAATTATCGTGGTGGGGTTGGGTTTGGGCTTTTGTTAGAGCCTGCACCTAACTCCCTCGGTTCCGAGGGTGTGCCTGGTTTAGATTATCCTGAGCTGAACCTAGCCTGGTTTGAAGAAGTCCAAGTTTGAAAGTGAAAGTGGCGGCACCTTCTCTGTTTTGCTCCAAGCTTTTTTAAAAGTTGTTGAAGTATTAGGCCTATATTGTTAATTCTGTAGATTTTGTTTTGTTGGGATTATTAAAGTATAAATAGCTCTATTCCTAAGCTTTAAGTTTAATTTAACTGGGTATTTGGAGAGATCTGTGGGCTTATTCAGACTCGGTGCTGTGGTGGATTGGTGTGACTAAAAGTCTGCAGATCGCCACACCAAAAAAACACCTTAATAATAAAAACTAATATTGATCTGGCAGCACTGGTTTTGACGGATTAGGGTGGATATGCAGCTATGATGTTTTGGGATGATCATTAGCATTGCGATCAGGGTTGGCACAGAAGTGGGTAACCTGTTTTTCCCCACCTGGGTTTTAAAAAAACCTACTTGAAAACCCCCACTATTTTACCCACCCAGGTGGGTTTTTTCAAAAGTTGCCATTTCTTTTATATTTATCTGTATTTTTTCATTAAAATAGGAATACCATTTGTTATATTATTTATAATTACTAACTAATGCTCTATAAACTAAAGAGGTTATTCAATCTATGTAGGACATTAAAAAGTTTAGTCAATAAGTTTACATTTGTATTGCAGCATTAAACAGTAGGTTATGAAACCCATTGAAAAACAAAATTAAAATACAGTATGTGTGAAATGACCCAAAACCAAATAGCAAATTCCAGTATTTAACTATTAAATTGTTATAAAACTATAAGACATTATGGCTCATAAATATTTTATAATTACTCCATTGTCTCCATGACCATATAATCAGAATCTACCTCTAGAGGTCAACAAAGAAAGTAAAAGAGATGCAAATAATATACCATCACAGAACAAGAACCAGACTAAATTACAAGCCGAATATTCCAAGGGTTCTTTGTCATTTTTCTATGTAAATGCAAGAAGTATCCGAGATAAAATAAATGAATTCAAGGCATGCATAAGTATTGAAAATCCTGATGTTATGATTGTCACTGAAACCTGGACAAAATTCAGTATGATACCAAATAGTCTATTTAGTGAAAGAGATAATACCATTACTTATGAAATTGATGGCTATGAACTTTTTTATTATGAACGTAAATATTCAGAGGGTGGTGGAGTATTTATTTATGCCAAGACAAATCTGAATCCAGTTGAAGTTACCTCCGTTAAAGAGGAAATAGTTGAATCTGTATGGATAGATATTGGACATAAAAATGCCAGGAAAATCAGGATAGTGGGTATTTATAGACCACCTGAGGGATGTTCAGTTGGAGGAATCCCCAAAAGTAGAGAAGAAAATAAGTATGTAGAAAATAAACTTATTGATGAAATAAATAAAGCAATGACAAGCAATATTATTATTGTTGGAGATTTCAATTATAGGCATATAGACTGGGAAATATTACAAACACCAGAAAGTAATGAGAGATTCTTAGACTGTATAATTGAGAACGGTTTAACCCAGTTAGTAAAGGAGCCAACCAGGGCCGATGCCATTCTAGATTTAATTCTAACAAATAATCCAGATACCTTCCAGGATATCTCGGTTTCAGAAACACTAGGTTCAGGTGATCATTGTATCCTTCGGTTTAATATTGTTTGTAATTCAAGACCTAGTGAAAATAAAGTAGAAGTTCCAGATTTTAAAAGAGGAAATATAAATGGACTAGTAAATGATGTGTGTGTGTGTAATAAATTGGACAGATATTCTACAGCCTGAACAGACAGTAACTAGTATGTGGGAAAAATTTAAAAGTATAATAATGAACATACAAAGGAAGCATATCCCACAGTGTAAAATCAGAACTGGAAAAAATAAAAAACAACCTTGGATAAACTGCAATGTAAAAAGAGCAATCAGAGAAAAAACAAAAGCATTTCATAAATTCAAAAGAGCTGAAAAGGGCACAGACTCTGAAATATATAAAAGTAAAAGAAGCATTTGCAAGAAAGCAATCAGAGATAGCAAACGAGACCTGGAAAAAAGCCTAGCCAAGAATTCAAAAAAACAATCCTAAGAAGTTTTTCAGTCACTTCAATTTGAAAAGTAGAGTGAAAAAGAAAATTGGCCCTCTCCATGTAGATCTACAGATCTACAGAAGCTAAGGCTAACAAAGACCCTAAGATCCACTCTAAGGCTAGCCCGAGAGAAAGGAGAGAGTAGGGGGTTAAGAGAAGAGAGGAGAATAAGGGGTTAAGTAAGGAGCAACACCTATCATTCGTGGGTTAACATTCATTCAGAAAAAGAGGGAAAAAGTCTCACCATCATCATCCGCCGGCCACTGCCGACAAGTCAGAAAAATAGTCGGAGAATATAGGAGAGGGGTGAAAGATGAAAAGAAGTAAAATAAGAACGCTTACAAACCATGCAAACACAGTCTTAACTCACTGTCATACCATGCAAACTACAAACATGCAAGAAAAGAGTTAGAGACATGCAAAGTAAGGAGGATAAGAAAAAAAAAAAAAAAAAAAAAAAAGTAGGTAAAGTTAAACAAAAAGTGGGTTAGTTTACGATATGAGCTACATCTACATTCGTGTTAGTCTAATTTTTTTTTTTTTTTTTTTTTTTTTTTTTTTTTTGCTGGCATCACGCTGGCATGTCACAAGCTGGCATTCATCGTCAACAGACTCATCCTCGAGCACCACCACCAGAGCTCCTGTTGTTAACTTTCTTTTTTAATTTTAAACAACGTTAATATTTTTAAAATGTCTGTCAAGACGGTTCTTAAACACATTAACGCTGGTAGAATGAACGACTGACGCGGGAAGATTATTCCATTTATCAATTACTTTAAACGTAAAGAAGTTTTTAGCGATATTAGTAATGAAACGTCTGCCACGCAACTTGAATCCGTTATTGCGAGTATTACTATTATCGAAAGTGAACAATTTGTCAAAATTTACGTTATCGATGTTATTAACGATTTTGAAAACTTCAATAAGCTCCCCCCTTAATCTCCTAGTTTCGAGTGAATACAAGTCTAACACTTTAATCCTATCTTCATAAGGCTTATTGCGCAATGCCGGAATAAGTTTCGTGGCACGACGCTGAACCCTTTCTAACCTATCAATATCCTCACGCAAGTACGGGCACCAAAACTGAACGGCATATTCCAAATGAGGCCTGACTAGGGACTTGTAAAGGGGCAATATAATATCCTTCGATTTAAATTCGAAATTACGCGCTATGAAGCCTAACATCCTATTAGCTTTTGCGCAAGACTCCAGGCACTGGTTCCTAACCTTTAAATCTTTAGTTACGCGTACGCCTAAATCTACTTCCTCGTCAACGCTCGCTAAATCCCTATCATCCATCGTGTACACGTAATTATTGTTGCGAGAACCTATATGCAAAACTTTACATTTATCTACGTTAAATTGCATCTGCCACTTATCCGTCCACTCCATAATCCTATCTACATCGTCTTGGATCCTATTTCTATCGTCCTCGTTAACAACCTTACCGCCTATTTTAGTATCGTCCGCGAATTTTGACACGTTACTAATCAATCTATAAAACTATAGATGATGATCTTGAAATAACTGAAGAACTAAACAAATACTTCTCATCAGTATTCACAAATGAAAATTTAAATAATATTCCTGATCTTATACTACCAGGACAAGATAGAGAAATAAATGAATTAAGAGTAACAAAACTAGATATCCTAAAAGCAATAGATAAATTAAAAATGGAAAAATCTCCAGGGCCCGATGAAATGCATTCAATAGTCATAAAAGCTGCCAAAAAGAATATAGCACGGGCACTAGAAATTATTTTTAATAAATCATTGATATGTACTGAAATTCCAGAGGATTAGAAGAAAGCAAATGTGGCTCCAATCTCTAAAAAAGGAAATAGAAACTTGGCAAAAAACTACAGACCAATCAGCCTCACCTCCATTATTTGCAAATTACTCAAAAGTATCGTTAGAGGTAAAGTTACTGAGTTCCTTGAAGAGTGCAACCTTATAAATGATAGCCAGCATGGCTTTAGAAATGGAAGGTCCTGTCTAACCAACTTGATTGAATTTTATGATGGAGTTCTCTTGTATTTGGACAATAAAGAGCCAGTAGATATAGTATACTTGGAGACCCATATTGAGTGGAGTCCCACAGGGGTCTGTGCTGGTACCTCTGCTTTTTGTTGTCTCTATAAATGATCTAGAGAAGGGCCTATCATGTAAAACCTCAAAATTTGCTGATGATACAAAATTAGGCCATAATGTTTAGTCAGTAGCAGGAGCAATGACAATACAAAAAGACTTAGACAGTAGGGTGTGTCAATTTGGGAGGTGAAAATTAATTTTTGCCAATTCCTTCACTGAGGGGTTTTAAAAATATGTTTTTGGATGTGAAGAATTCAAATCTGCTATTATTTTTGTGATTGCTCAACACTTAGCTTGGTAAATCTACGTTTGATTAAAAAGCACATAAATTGCTCTCGGAAAACAACATTTATTAATTTTAGCTTCTCAAAATGTCAGGTAATGCTATAAAAATTTTAGTTTCTCTGCATAAAAAATATCCTAGTAATCATAAAACATATCCTTGTAATCATAAAACAACATTAGAAAGTAATGACATCAGTAAAAAAAAATATTTAAACAAGTTTCATCAAGTCTTGCTTTGATTCGTTCTTGGACATCAGCCGCCAACTTGCTTCTTGGCCTCTGATATAGCTCTCACGTTTCTCATGTGTATACACCCTGCCTGCTGCCTCTGTGACTTGTTTCACACACCTCTCTATTGACTGAGCATGACAGGGCCACTGTGGAACTTGCATAGGCTTGTCAAAGAACTTCTTTACTTCCGCTGTAGTCAGTTTACATGTCAAAGGAGGTTCAAATACCCCGTCAGACCAGTCTGTCAGCTCCAACACGGAAGAAGCACTGGGGTTGATGGAAGGTGTCTTCCTGGGACGTACAGAAAGATCTCCAAGTGTGTCATCATCTCCACCCCTCATGTCAACAATCTTTTGGACACCAGCTCTCCTCTCCTCACTGTCATCTGAGCACAAGAGTGTCTGGATTATCATTTCGCTGAATGCATACCATGCTGAGCGCTTGATGGTTGGCAAAACAGCATCCACTACAGCCTTCTTTTGCAGCCTAACTAGCCGCAGCTGAAACAAGATGTGGCGCGGGCCTTCCACCCAAGAGTGTTTTACTTTGATGTTGAACCAACAGGGGTAGTACACACCAACAATGTATTCCACTATCAGTCTTAAGTTGTTGAGGGTTTTGCCTTTAAGGCCATGTTTTGAAACCCATATGCGACAAAGCCTATTTGCTGTTGTCAACCATCTTGAATGGCTCACTGGACCAATTTCAAGAAGGGTCACTCAGTGAAGTAAGAGGCTCTCCAATTGAGAGTTTGGTGAATGAAGGATCAATTTCAAGTTCGGTTGCAGTGTCTAGCATCTTGCCAATGTTACCTGTCCACTTGTTGTTAGACAAGGTCTTCCCATCCAGTGCTGTGATCAAGTGTCGCAGGGGTAACTCGTTAGTGTGGAGGGCACAAACCAACCAGATCAGCTTACGGCAAAGCTTGACCTCTACCCAGTGCCACCCTCCCAGGCAGTGTTAACATTTGTAGAATCACCTCCAATGGCCTGCAGGCTTTTATCAATGCCCTTCTTCTTCATGAAATCTACAAGATTATCAGCAATAACTTCAGCAGGTTTTTTTCTCATTGAGCCTTTCTCAGGAGTGAAGTGGTAGAGATATCTTCCACCTGGCTCACTGCACACAGAATAATGCTCTTCTTTGATGATGCTGGGGAACTGACGATCTGAATTGTCTGCTTTCAGCATAACTTTAGTTGTATCTTGACGGCCGTCAAAGAAGATGCAGTCAGTTTCACCCTTCTTACAAAGATCATCAAATTCCTGATCCAGGGATCTCATAACTTTTTCTTGGGCCCTCTTGACTTTATTGTGATCAACTACAAGTCTCTTGTCTTCTTCAGTGATCAAGCCAGCATCCATAAAGGCAGCAGTGGTGATGGCAGCTGTGGCACGCAGGCCAACACCATATCTGATGCTATGCATATCAACATTAGGTATTTCTAATGTGTTGTACTCTGGCTTTTTATTGGAAGTTGAAGACGTGCTTGGTATTTCTAATGTCACTTCATAACTTCCATCCTTTCCATCTTGAGCATCAGCTATTTGTTCTTCATTTTCATCATCAGAGAAAATTATTTCATTTGATGGCATTGAAACATCCTGCTTACTTGTCTGCTTATATTCAGCAAGCCTTCTTCTTTCGTCTTCTTGCCGCTTCTGCTTTTTGACTTGCCTGTTGTGCTCAGGTTGATCTGGCAAGCCAATCTGATGTGGTCCAATAGAACCAGACTTGTCTCTCTGACCTTTAATGAAAGCAAGTTCCTTCACAGGGATCTTCATCTCCCTAGGGCATGTACAGTTAATGTGAGTTTCGTTTTTGCAACCAGCATCTGCAAGGCAGCCAAATTCAGAGCAGAGAACAATTTTACACTTGCAACTGAGGATGTCAAAAAGCTTGTCAAGTTTTGCAATGAAAGCCTCTTTGACATGTAGCTTTCCTCTCCCAAGAGATATGTTTTTGGCCTGCTCCCAGCTCTCTTGGATCTTGTTTAAGATTGTGACTCGTGAATTTACAACGGGGGCTACAAAAGAACTGTTTGCTCGTTCCCACTTTTCAAGCACTTTAGGGTAAATGTCCTTTGCAAGACTGGCTGCTGGGTAGTTTCTCACATCCTCACCACTTTGTTCTCTTAGCAGTAGCCCATATTTCAGAACGTCTCGCAGAGTTGGGAGTTCAGAGGGCAACAACTCTCTACCAGTTCCAATTAGGTTGCTCATATGTGTGAATGTCCCCAGTCTTGTTCTCCTTTTAGAAGCCATTGTAGGTCAATTCCCACTGGTTAGGATGGTAGCACTGACGGACAAGTAATCTTCAGCACACTGATGAATATGTTTCAACCTGTGAAATAAGCAAAAACAGCAGTGCATTATATATACAGCATATATAATTATTAATATAATAATTATTATATAATTCCACAAAAAAGTCAAAAAAGTCACTATTTTTATGTAGCTTCTTACCAAGCAAAACTAAATTATATTAAATTAACAAAAATATCTTTAGAATTCCTAAGTCATGCTGCAACTTTTTAGCACCCCTCATATTTGGAATTTGAAAGTTGAAAAATTCGACACACCCTACTTAGACAGAGTAACAGCCTGGGCAGATAAATGGGAGATGAAATTTAATGTTGATAAGTGCAAGGTTATGCATATTGGGCCAAAAAATCCAGAATTTGAATCAGGGATGTGGAGTTGGTGATAAAATTTGCCGACTCCAACTCCGACTCCAGAAATCTGACTTGTATAATTACGACTCCGACTCCGATATTTGCCATTTCCCCATTCAGATTAGCAAAAGCCGGGGTTGAAAAAATGTTAGAGGGAAAGAATTCTTTACAACCATTTCAATTATGCATGCTTTAAATTTGTCTGCTGTGACTTTTTCACTCGTAAAATATTTTTGTGACAGTAGTTTGACGAGAACTTGTGCTTGAATTGTCATCAGCCTTCTTTCTTTCATCATCCTTTTCATTCACAATTTTGTAATCCTTTGGATGATGCCATTGAAGGTGGCGTTTTAGATTTCCTGCTCTTGTTGGAGCATTGGATCCTTTACCTGAGAAGGCACTAATTTTGGCATCACTTATTTTTTCCTGATCATCATTGCCCTTTTGGCACTGACATACGTAATATTTTCCATCAGCAGTGAGTGAAAAATATTAAAAAACAGCAGATTTACTGTATACTTTTGATGTGACATTACGCTGTTATCATTACTTATCAAATTGAAATCTAAAAATCTGAAAAAGATTTAGGGTTGCTAGTACAAAATTTTTAAATTTCCTTATTAATTATGTTAATTAATTAATTATAATCCTTATTAATTATAAGCAACTATATATATTATTTATATTTATATATTTATATATTATTTATATACTATATTATATATTAAAACATTAGGTTAAATCTATTTTATTCATAAAATTGAGCTAGGCCTAGGCCTAGGCTGCTATGGTTATAGTTGAAGGATTTGCACCGACTCCGACTCCATCCAACTATGCACTTCCGACTCCGACTCCACTCAAAGTTGACCGACTCCATGACTCCTGACTCCGACTCTGACTCCACAGCCCTGATTTGAATACAATATGAAAGGAATTTGGATTAAAAATGATGATAAAGAGAAAGACTTGGGTGTCACTGTGACTAATGAACTTAAACCCTCAAATCACTGTACGGTAATCAGAAATAAAGCAAATGCTAGACTCAATCTCATGCAGAGACACATTGAATACAAATCACTCAATATTATAAAGCAACTATACATTTCATATGTGAGGCCCCTCCTCGAATACTGCATTCAATTTAATAGTCCATATTTGATAAAAGATATTGAAAAACTGGAAAAAGTACAGAAACAAGCAACAAGAATGATCCCATCTCTAAGACAATTGACATATAAGGAAAGACTGGCGTATCTAAGCATGTTTTCATTAAAAAGGAGGTTAAGGGGTGATATGATAGAGGTGTATAAAATGATAAAAGGGTTGGATAAGATAGATTTTGAGTATCTTTTCATTAAAGATCAAAATAACCAGACTAGAGGTCATAGTATGAAATTATTTAAGAAAACAGTTTTACGAACAGAGTAATTAAGTTTTGGAATAGTCTGACAGAAGAAGTGGTGACTTCAGATACACTTGATTCTTTCAAAAGAAGGTTGGATAGTTTGATGTCTGCAAGGGACATCTGGTGATGGTGTTTAAACCCATTTTTATTGCATGAATGGTACTAGTTTATTTCATATATATATTATGTGCATTTGGGTGATAGATCCCACAGCTCAACACAGGTGTTGTGGGAGATAGGGAGGCAGCATCTTGGGTTAGGGGATACTCTCTGTCCTTACACACCCCATTTAGAGAGATTCCTCTGCCGAGCGGTGCCCCCCATAGTACTGTGAGGTATTGAAAAACTCATGATCTTCACTTGCCCCACAAACACCTTTAAATGGGAGACCCAAAATGGGTGCACACACATTTCTACATTACTGTACAGTCTTTACAGCCACACCTACACTTTTCCTTCTAAGTATACATATTGTAATGTATATGGTTGTAAATTGTGACTTGGTTCGCAATTGATATGGACCTTGACTTATTTTTGGTTGGCAAGGTACTTATGGAAAACTGATGTGTGGGTAGTTGGGAGGTAACGAAAATGGTTCACTGAGTAGGTAGGTAGTTAATCTAACAATTATTAAATTCCTTTTATGTCAATAACTGGGTGGATGAAACCAATTGGTTGCTCACCAGAGTTATTCTCCACACTAGTATTTATATACTGTGTGACAAGAGCGTGCTCGGTAATAGATATACATTACCGATCAACCAACCGAAGAAAAACCAAGACGACGCTGGTGGAAAAAGCCCCGGGAAAAGGAAGACAAGGGAGAACAAAAAGGAGGAACGGGGCGACAAGACGGAACGAGAGAAGGGAGAAGAACAAGACAACGACAAAGATCCCCACCAGCAAGTACGCTCTCAACAATTAGACAGAAGGGGAAAAGAGACTCTCTAATAACTAGCAGTAAGTGACTAATTGTGTTTTAACCCAGTTAGAAGTAAACGCATTAAATTAAGCTGGGTCAGGCAAATTAGGCCTACATTGTGGCCTAAGACCTAGCATCAATTCATAGCTTAACAAAGGTGAAGGTAGATTGCCGGGCCTAACCTAATTTGGTGAGGAATCCTACTGTGGACCTCAATTTATCTGCCCGCTCTGGACCATTTCCGGAATCTCTAGGCTGACCCCTACAAGGTTAGACCTAAACTATTCTATAGTTAGACTGGAGATATAAGGGGTGGGTTAATTGTGGACCAATTCAGACAGAGCATTTTTCACATTGGTGGTCCGTGTGTGGGGAATTTACATACTTTAACATTACTTAACAAAAATTGCAGAATTAGGCTAAATGGTCTAGCCTAAACCTAACCTAATCAAGCCTAAAGTAACAAACTTGCCTAATTAGGTCTACAACCTAGGGCCTAACTAGGAAACATTTACATTTAAGGAGTCTCATTCTCTTATAAGCTTAGACCTGAGTGACACAAGTACTTGGGGGGGGGGGGATTAAACCAAATTTAAAACTTGACTGGTTTGTCTGATTACTCAATTTATTTGATCTCTCTTCTCTGGTAATTTCTTCTTGTCCTATATTTCATTACGATCCCTAGTTAAACAATTTTGACTTAAACATGGACAGTGAGGAATTGAAACAATTAAAAAAGAAAAAGTGGGGAAAGTTGGGTGCTGTTACAAAGGCCATGAACACCTTTAACAAAATTACACAACCAGGCAAGGAAGATTTAGAGTTAGTAATTATTAAATTGGATAACTAAAAAAAGGATATAATAGCCATTGATGAGAGTATTTCAAAGTTAATTGAACCTGAAATGGCTGGTGAACAACTTATAGACTTTTACTCTGATAATGAGCAGCAGGTAGCCTTAATTGTACAACACATAAGGAGACTACAGTCTCGTTTGACTGACTTAACACCAAATAAACCTAATTCTGATTTTAATCAAAGTAGAGCTAACCTTCAACAAAATTTAAGTGGCATGCCAAATCCTGAGTCACAAGAATTTAGGGCTACGTTACCCACTTTGCTAGTACCAACATTTGAAGGGGACACGGTACAATTCCCATCTTTCATTGAAAAATTTGAGAGTTTAAAGGTAGTAAACCTTATATTTCAACTGTTGATAAGTTTAGCTACTTAACTAGTTTCCTTAAAGGCCCAGCCTATAACCTGATAGCCTATTTACCAGCTATAGGGAATTCATATGAAATAGCTATTGATCTCTTAAAACGTAATTACATTAATAAAGATGAGATTGTATTTGAATTATCTCAACAAATTATTGATTTTGCACCCATAAAAGATAACTTTAGTGATATGGAAAATTTTTATTCAAAATTAGAAGCTATTATAGGACAACTGCTTAGCAATGAGATAGATGTTAAAGCTTCATCTTGGATTATACAAGACATAATTCTTAGGTGCCTTCCTTTGAGGGTTAGAGATGTTTTAATTCTAAAGACGGGAGAAAATTATCCTAATCTTGAAAATATCAGAAAACACTTTCCAACTATCCTAACTAATTACAAATTGAGAAATATTGCAACACAAAATAAGACCCAGACTATGGATAAGCCAAACATTGTCCCGAGAGACCAACTAGCTACAGCCAAACAGACAAAACTTGATACTGTAGAATCAAATGTGACCAACTGTAATACACGAACACCTACATTACAGAACTTTAATGTAACTGCTGCCTCAACTTACACACCACATTGCAAATTTTGTGCAAGTGATGAACACAGTAGTACTGGGTGTGACAAATATTCAGACTTTAACTCAAGAGCTAAAAGATGTGAACAGTTGAACCTATGTAAAAAGTGTACTGGCCAGGGACATTATAAGAAAGACTGTAAATCTAGGTTAAGATTCAATTGTAAGTTTTGTAAAAGTTTACGACATGTCTCATCAATGTGTGATTCACCAAAGTGTCCAAACAACAGTACTCAAACTCAAAAGATACTCCTCCAAACAAAGGTAAACAAGAAAATGCCACTTTCATGGACATGTCGTTGTTCAAACAACGTAACAAGAAATACTGAGATTCTTTTACCAACTATTACTTTGGACTTAGTGAATGGTGAGGGTAGCACCACTCCAGTGAGATGTCTTATAGACTGTTGTTCTCAACAAACATTGTTTCGCAAAATGTAGTTAATAAATTGGGTTTGACACCAAACCTGAATGAACAAGAACTCAATATCGCATCCTTTGTTAAGGATAACTCGGACAAAAATAGCTATAAGACAATTGACCTGGAACTACATTTAGAAAATAAATTAGAAAAAATTGAAGCAGTCATTATTTCAAAAGTAGGACAAAACAAACTGGTTATACCCAAACTAGAACAAACCATAAGTCATTTGGGAAAACAGTATAATATAGCTGATAGACATATCACAAACAACACAGTAGCTAACATTGAAATGTTAATGGGGGCAGATTATATTAATCTTATTAATAAGGGCATAGTGAAGATAGGTGATGGTATAGCTTATCAGACTCCATCAGGGATAGCCCCTTTGGGTGACCTATCCAAATACAACCTAGACCTAAACCAAAATAGTTCATGACTAACAAATACTATGTGCCTCAACTCAGTCCTACATAACACCTGTAAGAATAGCAACACTTTTAATAATATTATATCAACTGAGAACATTAATTCATCACTATCAAATGAAACTTTGGATGAGGCAATTCAAACTTTATGGTTGCTAGAATCTGTGGGTATACATGACACAAATCAAACTTCAGAAGATCAGTTAATGGTAGAAAGATTTGAAGACACCATTCAGTGCAAAGACAATAGTTATTTTGTTGAGTTACCTTGGAAAATAAATTGTCCAACTTTAAGAGACAATCTCAAAGTAGCTAAAGGACATTTATATAAAGTAATGAAAAAACTCAAACAAGATAATAATATTCAAATGTATAATGATGTCTTCAAAGAACAGCTACAGAAAGGCTTCATTGAAGAAGTAACAAATAACCCTTTTAAAAAAGATGGTTGTCATTATTTAACCCACAGGGGGGTTTATCGACAAGATGCCCAACAACAAAACTCAGAGTAGTATATAACTGTAGCCTCAAAGACAGTGATAAACACAGTTTGAATGATTGCCTGATTGAGGTCCTAATCTCATTTCTGACCTTGTGAAGATCTTACTGAGGTTCAGGTTAGATAAAATATGCCGTACAAAGTGACATTTCAAAGGCATTTTTGAGATAAATCTTAAAAATGAATATGATAAGAACCAACTTAGGTTCTTATGGTTCAGGGATCCATTTGATTTGAATAAAGGGTTCATAACCTATAGATTTAATGTTGTGTTGTTTGGAGCCAATTGCTCACCAAGCCTATTAGCATTGACAATTAGACATCATTTGAACCGGTTTAATAACTCTTAACATTGAACTTCCTCAAGGAACATTTTTACGTAGACAATCTAATAGGCTCAACAACAACAAAATCTGAATTATCTGAAGTCTATGAACACTCTCAAAACATTATGCAACAAGGTAACTTTGAACTAAGAGAGTGGATTTCAAATGATGAGGATTTGAACAAAAAGATTTTAAAGGATAATAATGGTCTTACTAAGCCATCAGACAGAGTTAAAACTTTAGGTATGAACTGGTATTTGGATGCAACTTCTAACAGTCATGATTCAATCTGTACTAAAGGTTTTAAACTTGATGAGGAAGCAAACACTAAAAGACAAATATTATCAGAGGCTTCTAAAATTTTTGACCCCATGGGTCTATTCCTGCCATCAACAATAAAATCAAAGATTCTCCTCCAAGAAGTTTGGAGGACAAATGTTGGGTGGGATGATCCAATAACAAATGGAGATAAAAAATCTTGGAAGAAGTTAGCTGCTGATTTAACAAAAGTGCAGAACATTAAAATAAAAAGGTGCTGTGGGTTTAGGGATAAGCCCCAGAGACTTCATGTGTTTGCTGATGCAAGCACACAGGCTTATGGGTGCTGTGCATACCTTGTAAGTCCTACAGAAAGTCATCTAATTTATGCAAAAGGGAAAGTTGCACCTCTCAAACCTACCCGAACCATACCTCAACTGGAACTATTGGCTGCTGCATTAACCATTAAAACCATTTCATTGCTTAAGGATGCTTACCATGATGTGAACATAACTGATATCCACATCTGGCTTGACAGTCAGATTTGTCTTGCCTGGATACGGAATGATAGCATTAATAGTAAGAATATCTTGTAAGAAATAGGCTAAAAGAAATAGCTGAAGCTAATGAAAGCCTACAAGTAACTTTCACTATGTTCCAACTAAACAAAATCCAGCAGACTTTCTGACCAGAGGTTTATCCTACAAGTTGTTGAAGTCAAACAAAACTTGGTTCATGGGACCTAAGTGGCTCTGTAATACAGACCAATGGCCTGTGGAACAAGTTAACTTCACATTAAATTTAATCTTTTCAAATGAAAAGGTTGAACCAATCACTAATTATGAACATTATTATCTGATTTCAGTAAACTTGTCAGGGTCACAGCCTACTGTTTGAGGTTGCTCACAACTGTTTAACTACAATAAACAAACAGCTAAATAAAAACAATCATAATTATACAGAAGTTGCAACCAAGTACTGGATAGGGCATGCACAACAAAAGGAGTACAATAAAGAGTTAGAATTCTTGACTAATGGGAAACAACAAAAGAACCTGTACCATCAGTAGTTGTGGATCTAAATTTGTTCAGAGATGAGGAAGGCCTTTTAAGTGTAAAGGGAGATTAGACAAATCAAAACTGTCATACAAAAGCAAACATCCAATCCTTTTACCTAGATTTAGCTATTTGACAACATTAATCATCAGACAAACACACAATGATGTACATCATATGGGGTACCACAGACACTAACTACATTAAGAAAAACTTATTGGATACCCAAGGGAAGGATCACTGTTAAAACAGTCCTGAGTGAGTGTGTCACATGTAGGCGTATTCATGCTAGGCCCTATAGGAAACCAAATCCTCCTGCTTCGCCAGAGGAGAGAGTTACTCTCAACAGACCCTTTGAGACTGTAGGCATTGACTATACAGGAGCATTGACTGTAGGGGTGGTTGACACTGAACAAAAAATGTACATTGTACTGTTTACATGTGCTGCCTCACGAGCTGTTTATCTGGATGTTGTGGAGGACCTTACAGCAGAATCTTTTGTTGCTGTCTTTAAGAGATTCTGTGCACGACATTTCAGTACCCAAGACAGTTTGGACTGACAATGCTACATATTTCAAGGCTGGTGAACAAGTCATCCACGACTTGTTAAGCAATGAACTCTCACAATTATATACAAAATTCAAACATAAAGTGGAAATATATTCCGGTTGCCTCTCCTTGGTATGGTTCTATCTGGGAGAGGAATATACAAACAGTAAAGAATTGCTTGAAGAAAGCAATTGGTAAAAAACAGATACACTTGTTTGAGTTGCTCACTCTCCTGGCTGAGATTGAGAACATCATTAACAATAGACCACTCACTTATGTGAGTGACAACATTAATGACCCGGAACCATTAACTCCAAATCATTTGATTCGGGGAGAACAAGTTAGTCTCCTGCCGGACTACAATATAGACTCTTCAGAAGACCCAAACTGGACTCAACGACATGATGAGCTCCAGACTAAGTTACAACATTTAACTAGAGTTAAAGCTCATTTCATTAAACAGTGGAAAACTGAGTACTTGATGGGTCTAAGGGAGAGACATAAACAAATGACTAAGAAGGATTGGTCTGACACAATTAAGGTAGGGGACCTTGTTCTCATTGGCTAGAGTTTTAGAACTCAGACCAGGGGCAGACGGGGTAACAAGAGTGGTCAAATTAAGGACTTCAACGGGTGACACAACAAGAGACATTTCTCTTTTGTACCCCTTAGAGTCTGGACCCAAAACAATGGACTTTGGAGAACCTTCTCCACCAACAGTAACAACTGCTGGAGACACTGAACTTCCAGTAAATATTCCTTTGACAGTAGGAGTGGTAACGCATCCTACTACAACATTGACAGACACAAGACCTCAGCGACAAACAGCATTAAAGGCGCGACTAGTTTTACAACAAAAATAGATGGGGAATTGTAATTTTATCTTCTAACTTTCACTTTTTCTTTTCTTATGGTAAAGACCATAGACAGTTTCATCCTATGGATGAATATTTTCTCTTCTAATTAAATGCTACACCTTCTCCATGAGAAGGTGAGGATAGTCACTGTTAATCAGATTAACATACATTTACAGTCAATAGTTAGCTAGTCTACACTCAGACATAAAAATTGGTGACAATGACACCAAATTTTTATCTCCCGGGGCCCCCAGTATATGGAAAACTGATGTGTGGGTAGTTGGGAGGTAACGAAAATGGTTCACTGAGTAGGTAGGTAGTTAATCTAACAATTATTAAATTCCTTTTATGTCAATAACTGGTGGATGAAACCAATTGGTTGCTCACCAGAGTTATTCTCCACACTAGTTTATACTGTGTGACAAGAGCGTGCTCGGTAATAGATATACATTACCGATCAACCAACCGAAGAAAAACCAAGACGACGCTGGTGGAAAAAGCCCCGGGAAAAGGAAGACAAGGGAGTACAAAAAGGAGGAACGGGGCGACAAGACGGAACGAGAGAAGGGAGAAGAACAAGACAACGACAAAGATCCCCACCAGCAAGTACGCTCTCAACAATTAGACAGAAGGGGAAAAGAGACTCTCTAATAACTAGCAGTAAGTGACTAATTGTGTTTTAACCCAGTTAGAAGTAAACGCATTAAATTAAGCTGGGTCAGGCAAATTAGGCCTACATTGTGGCCTAAGACCTAGCATCAACTCATAGCTTAACAAAGGTGAAGGTAGATTGCCCTAACCTAATTTGGTGAGGAATCCTACTGTGGACCTCAATTTATCTGCCCGCTCTGGACCATTTCCGGAATCTCTAGGCTGACCCCTACAAGGTTAGACCTAATCTATTCTATAGTTAGACTGGAGATATAAGGGGTGGGTTAATTGTGGACCAATTCAGACAGAGCATTTTTCACAGTACTGGTATTGATGGGTACCGTAATGAAATTGACTGGATTCTTTGGATCTGATATATTTGCATGTCAGTTATAAATAGATATAGAGTGTAACATATTTGTGGATAGTAGCTTATTATGACTTTGGTCCTCTGGATCCAGAGATTCTATCTTTAGTTTTAAATTGATAATTAATTAGTTTTAAATTTATAATTAATTAGTTTTGTAAAAATTGGTTGTTGCCAATGTACAGGCAGTTTTTACATAGTGGAGCCACCTCGATGGGCCGAAGTGGCCCCTAGTGTGCCCACTATAAAAATTTCTTGTGTTCTTATGTTGCTAAGCGCAAGTACCTGTATATTTTAACTAATTTTGTGGCCTTATCTACACCTAGCCTGTTTCTTAATTTTGTCCAGACCAAACCAAAAATAGAAAATATTCTCTCTGATATGAAAAGAATAGACCCGTAAACAAGGCTTTATTCAACTCAAAACATAACATACATCTGAAAAGCAGAAAACAAAATTAGTGGAAGCAAACACTGAAACACATATGCAATATTAATAATATAAGGAAGCAGTAATGGTCAGTGATAATTATTACATTATCACGACATTCTCCCCGCCTAGCAGAGAAATCACCATCCATAACGTTGGGGCTCTCGACGCTCTCGAGTGGAACGTCGCAATACTGGTTCGTCCGGATGAGCAGAAGGAAGGGCGATGTTGTCTGGCATATCTGCTGCATCTGTAGGAAAACTAGGAGTGCATCCCGGGGCATATTGTCACTCCGATGTATAGGTGATGCGGTGGTGGGGCCTGGTGCAGGCGGTGAAATAGTAGGACAGGGTGACAAATCCCGTAGGGACACTGAAGACTCACGGCCATCTGGGTACTTAATGTGTGCGTATGTCGGGTTAGCCTGCAAGAGCTCGTTCCTCCACCAGTGGCTCACTCTTGTGGGATCTGACAAATCGACGCAGGAGAACAGGACCAGGAGTCATCAACCAGGTCGGTAGCGATGTGCCCTGACATGACTTTCTTGTAAAGCCAAAGAACCTTTCATGCGGGGTCATGTTGGTAGAGGTGGATAGCAAAGAGCGAACAGAATGGAGGGCCTGAGGCAGAACCAACTCCCATTCGTCTTCAGGTATGTCATAAGACTTCACGGCCAAACACACGGATTTCCAGATTATGCCATTGTAACGTTCAATCTGGCTATTTCCTATAGGATGGTATGGGGTTGTCTTGCTGGTCGCCACTCCACGACTAGTGAGATATTCCTGCACCTCACGTGACAGAAACGCTTGTCCTCGATCAGAGTGAATAAAGTTTGGCATACCACAAAGAGAAAAAATAGTGTCGAGGCACCTCACGACAGTCTGGGACGTCATGTCATGGCAGGGAATGGCGAAAGGGAATCGAGAGTACTCATCCACCGCAGTGAATAAGTACTTGTTTCTGGTACGGGATGGGACCGGCCCCTTAAAATCAATACTTAATCTCTCCATGGGATGGGTCGCCTTGATAAGGGTACTTTTCGCCGGCCTGAAGAACTTTGGCTTTATTTCCGCACATACACGACAAGACGAGCACACACTTCTTACGTCACTGGTAGAGAATGGTAGGTTTTTCGACCGAACAAAATGCAACATCCTAGTGACACCCGGGTGACATAGACCAATATGTATGTCCGTGAGGCGGCTTGATGGGGAAAGCGAAGCACAGAAGGCTCGAGTAAGTGCATCTGGAGCGACGTTATCTTTACCTGGCCGATAACGAATCGAGTAACTGAAAGAAGCTAGTTCGAGTCTCCATCCTTGTATTTTATCATTTTTGATCTTCGTCCTTTTCCGATTGTCCAACATAAAAGCCACAGAGCGCTGGTCAGTAACGATGGTGAAATGTCGACCAGATAGAAGGTGAGACCATTTTCTAACAGCCTCGATTATGGCTGTTGCTTCTTTCTCCACGGGAGGATAGTGCGTTTCGCTCACATTTAATGTTCTAGACATAAAGGCGACCGGGCGACCATCCTGGTTCAAGGTGGCCGACACAGCCACGTCGGAAGCGTCACACTCCACAACGAATGGAATCGTGTCATCAATGCTACTAAGAGCGGCAGTTCCGAGCAGTTTCTTTAAGGTATTAAAAGCTGTGATGGCTTCGGGGTTTAAAGGAAACGTTTTTGCTTGATACAGTGGTCGAGCCTTATCGGAGAATTCAGGAATCCATTTCGCATAATACGCAAACATGCCAAGGATCCGCTGAAGCGCTGAAGAATTAGTAGGAGGTAAGAGGTCCTGAAGTGGTTTTAACCTGTCCGGATCCGGTTTGATCAGACCGTTTTCTAGTTGATAGCCAAGTATGTTGATTGATGGCGCTGATATTACCGATTTTGACTTGTTGAAGGTCAGATTCCTTCGTCTAGCCGCCGCAATGAAGTTTGCAAGATTAGTGTCGTGTTCCTTTTGGTCCCGTCCAGCGATAGTGATATTATCTAGGTAAGGAAATGCGCCACAGAGACCCTCTTCCTCAACGAATTTGTCGATGACCCTTTGGAAGACTGCAACTCCATTAGTAACGCCGAATGGTACCCGGGTGAACTGGTACAATTTTCCGTTTGCTTCAAATGCAGTAAAAGGCTTATCCGAATCATGGATACGTATTTGATAATATGCACTCTTCAAATCAAACGTCGAGAAAACTTTATACTTTGCTAAATCATTGATCATGTTTTGAATTCTAGGAAGCGGGTAGGCGTCGAGGTCAGTATAGATATTGACCGTACATGAGTAGTCGATACAGAGTCGCTTCCTGTGGCGCTCTGTCTCATCCTTTGCGATGACTATCTGCGCTCTCCAGGGCGATGTGCTAGGCTCGATAATACCTTCGGAGAGGAGGTTGCGGATCTCCTGGGCGATGAATTCTCGGTCCGTCGAGCCAAAGCCCCTAGACTTTGTGGCTATTGGTTTAGCGTCCCTCTTCATGTTAGCGAATAGGAGAGGCTCTGGTATGTCCGCTGCAATCAAACAACAGGTGGCATTATTTTGATTGGAAATTCGGAGCTCAGGCTTCTCTCCACCATAGTCAATTGTCACCGAAGAATGCTGCTTCTGGAAGTCTATGCCAAGTATGATATCACCGCATAGATCTCTCACTACTCCAAGACGCGTTCTCGGGTAATCGCAATTGCTCAATTGCAAATCCGTAATGCAGATCCCAGTCACGGGAGCGACTACTGAAGTCATAGCTAGGGTAATATCTTGCTGTACTGGTTCAATACAAAGCTGCAGTCGACGAGCGACCTTTTCATTTATAAAGCTGTTAGTGCTTGCTGAGTCGACAAGGGCTGGAATGGATGCCCATTGATCGTAACCGTGATGCAAGAGTAACGCAGGCTCTGTGGAACTGCAGCTATGATTGAGCAGAGGGAGGGGGAAAAGATAGATGCGGTAATTCTTTTAGTTGTCTTGGACTGACAGACCTTCGCCCAGTGACCCACTTTGCCACATGATGAACAATCAGAGTTCTTGGCTGGACACTTGGCTCGGGGATGGATACCACCCCCACAGAACCAACACTGTTGCTTTTTTACGGTAGCAACAGCAATCGTAGAACGCTCAGTCTGATCATTTTGCTGAGAGGCTGACGTGGTTGTGTCCCCAGACGGCTGGTAGAGTTCTGTGACCGCAGTGAATTGACCAACCGATTGGTATGATTCTGAGTTACGTTGCGCAAGGTCAAGAGCTCTAGCCCGGTCGTATGCCTGCGTGAGAGTCAGGGTTTCATTCTCCAAAAGACGCTGCCGGATCACCGCAGAGGAGAGTCCGTTGATAAAGGCGTCACGAACAAGTTCCACTCTGTATTCTTCCGCCGATACAGGTTTCAGATCGCAATGCTTGCTGAGTCTGTGCAATTCCTGGAGAAATTCGTCCAACGATTCAGACACCTGTTGTCGTCTTGTGGCGAGAAGATGCCTAGCGAATATTACATTCTTTTTCTTTACATATAGTTTCTCAAGCACCGCCATGGCGGCACCATAAGTCGTCTCGTCGGCAATGTGCTCATATATATCAGCCGATACATATCTTGCTAAACAACGATTTCTATCAGGGGCCTGATCTCCGCATTCTGTGATGAAATTTTCAAAAGTTCTTCGCCAGTGCTTAAATTCTTTTTCCGCATTTGGAACGTTTGGATCAATGACTAGTTTTTCCGGGCATAATATACGTTCCATATTTTGATTTTCAAAAACTGACTAAGTGACTTTAAACTAATATGTCAAAGCTAATCGACTCTCTGAATGGCTGAGTCTCATCTGAATCTAAATGACTTCTCTAAATGACTGAATCATTGAATGAGTTGAATAAATTGATATGAAAAGAATAGACCCGTAAACAAGGCTTTATTCAACTCAAAACATAACATACATCTGAAAAGCAGAAAACAAAATTAGTGGAAGCAAACACTGAAACACATATGCAATATTAATAATATAAGGAAGCAGTAATGGTCAGTGATAATTATTACATTATCACGACACTCTCATTGGATGCAGAACTTGGAGGACAACTAAGCAAATGTTTAAAATATTAACAAAAATCAGCTGGCAGTGTTCTTTTTTTTGCTGTGCCATTTTTTCCATAAGCTGCCACCATTTTGCAGGTCTATCTTTATACATGGCAAGAACTTGTGGTTGAAACATTGAAGCTGAAAATATTCCATCATCTTTAATCCGAAAAGCCATGAACTGTGGGAGAAACTCAGACTTGTGAGTTGTTATCCACTCTTCTGCTTCATCTTCTTGCTCAGCACTCAGTTTTGCTCCTGCATAAATAAACACAAGAATATGAATATGAGAACAATGTCAATCTGGGAAGAATAATTGATTAATTTTTACTTATTTCTAAATAGATATTATAGCAGCTCAATAAAAAAAAATCTACTATATAGTAGTTAGCTAAAGACCATATACACACCTTTTTAAGTATTGTACATTACTAGATATTTTAACATGTACACTACATACCACCTATTTGAACTAAAAATCTTGAGCAAAATACAACCACAGTGCATGTCTAATCTAGCATAGGGTAAATAAAAAAAATACCTAATGCAGAAGGATCCATCAAGTTGGTAATATAGAAGAAAGGTTCAATTGCTTCATCCATTCTTGACTTGATGCTTGATCTGTAAGGTTCCAGTGCTTCACTTTAAAGTAGACTTATCCAAACATCAGTTGCAGTGGACAATGTTGCTGAATCACTTTGGAGCTGTAACGAAATATTTTTGTTTTCATATCCTATGGTTATATAATATACAAAAGTACTTATAGATGTGAATGTGCTACATATGTACATGTAAAATTATGTGAATACATGTCTATTTCTATTTATTTACCATATTGAGAGCTTCAGCTACTTCTGTAATTTGCTTTTGAAGGTCGTCTATCTCTTTGTACAGATGAGTGTTGGCCAAGACTTTTGTTATATTGTCATCGATCTTATGTTCACTGGATATCTCAACATATTCATAAAAGTTTTTTATGAATATTTCAGTACAAGCTTTTTGACTATTCCACCGAGTGTCATTAGGTATTTGTGGCTTAAGGTAGGTTGATTTTGGAACTGTGATCTTGGACTAGTCTAGATAGAAAGGTATTACTGTATAAAAAACGTTGCACTAACTCATATTTGTGAAAATGATTGTATTTTTTGAGGATTGTTAATTATTTTTATGTTGTAAAATTGCCGAATTTTACGCGTAAAATCACGTGCGCAGCATTCGCGCAATGTAAATAAACAAAATATCGGACCTTATTTCATCAAAATAATAAATTAAAATTCGGCTTTTTTAACAAAACGATGCTTGAAACTTATTGTAAATGCATTATAGATGTTTATTAGTGTATTATTTTGTATTTTTTAATGATATTTACCTATAAAATGTGTATTAAATTAAGTTATTTTATGATGCGTTCATTTAATTGTTTATTTTCAGCTATTTCATAAAAATGGGTAAAAAACGGAAGTCTGCAGTGTTAACTCGAAGTGATAGTGCCGAAACATTCAATGGCCAACCTTCCCGTTTGAATAAAACAGAGCCTCCTACCCTCCGCCAAGTTATTCAGTACAGTTATTTCCTCCAAAACAGCCACCTGGACTTGAAAGACTATGATATTGCTAAAATGATAGCAAAGGATGTGATTGAGATCTGGCAGGCAGTGAACCCGCGGCTGCCCCTGTATGAGGAATATTATGTAGTGAAATTGGTGGATAAAGTGTGCTTCAAGAAAGCAAAAGAGATAAACAGGAAATCTCTTTCTACAGTCCAGGAGCAGAATCTGGAGGAAAAGCTGGATAAACTTTTTGACATTTCTGCTTGTACCTGTAAGCTACCTGTTCGTCCCTGTGATGACAATGCTGTGAAGTGCAAGAAAGAAAATTGTCAAACACAGCACATAATCTGCACTTGTCCTCCCAGTAAGAAGGTAATGCTATTATTTTTTTAACTTTTAACTGGCCTAACTTAGTGCGATTAGGTGCCTTTTAAATGGAAGGAAATTCAATGCTTGTAATTGAAAAATATCCGCATTTTCCTCCTGTAATCTTCCTTCCCCCCCCTGGTAATAGAAATTAATAATCAATTTTTTTCAGGATTTTATCTCTTATTTTAGATCCGCTATTTAATATACTTTAATATTTCAGGTTCCAGTAAAGGAGAGGGAATACTTGAGAGATCAGAGGGTCAAAATAGGACCCAAGGGCTCTTTCCAGCTGGGATCTGTGGATAAAGCTGCTGTGAAGAGAGACCAGAGGGCTGCAGCTGAAGCAGAAAGATTACAGAGCCAGATTCAACAGCAGCAGGAAGTGGATTTGGCCACTTTTGCCTCCACACCTTCACAAGATATTTCTTTTGAATCCAGCTCAGGAGAATCAGGAGAGGTAATATATATTTTTTCTTATATCTTATCCCATTTTTACTCAAATTTGTCCCTACTTTTTCCCCCTATTTTCCCCCATTTTCGTTTAAGTAATTTATTCTTATTCCCGCCCATTTTCGTCGATTTTTAACCATATTTTTCTCTACTTTTTTCTCTATTTTCCCCCATTTTCGCTTTAGTAATTTATTTTTTATTTTCATTTCAGCCATCTGGTGGTGAAGCTGAAGAGTTCAAGCCAAGGAGGCACTCAAGTGGAGGTTACAGCTTTTTGAAAACCCCCAGATATACCATGGAACTGATCAGGGGTGATGTTTCTTCCAATCTTGGGGCAAGTCTTGCTAATGCCTTCCTTCTGGACTTACAAGCTATGGACCTGCTTAAGCCTGGCCTTGATGTGAAACAGATAATAGTTGATAAATCGAAAATGGACAGGGAAAAAGCTAGAATGAAAGTGAAAAGTGATGAAAAGCACAATGAGGGTCTGGAAAAGTTAGGCTGTATTGGGGTTGATGGGAAAGTTGACAAGGACACTTTGCTGTACAGAGAAGTTAAGGATGAAAATGGGGAGACTAAGCTGAAGAAAGGAAAGGGACAAGAGCACTACTTGACTTTCACAAAGGAGCCGGGAACTGAAAGTGGAACATATCTTACTCACAGAGTCATCCCAATTAAAAGTGCGACTGGAGTTGTTCTTGGTGAAGAAGTTGCTAGTGTCTTGGAGGAGTTTAACAGTGTTCATACCCTGAAAGCTGTCCTCCTTGACAACACAAATACAAACACTGGCTGGGAGGGAGGCCTTGTAACAGCTCTGGAAAATAAAATTGAGCGGAAATTGCACACCATTGGCTGTTCACTCCATCAGAATGAGCTTCCTTTCAGAGCTGTTTTCAAGCATCTTGATGGCAGTACTAAAAGTCCCACTGCTTTCACTGGTTCGCTGGGAAAACTCTGTGAAATTGACTACCAAGATCTGCCACAAGTGGAATTCACCAAACTCAGTGGCCCCCTGGATGACATGGAATTTGCTGAGGAGACACTGAATGATCTCAGTAGCGACCAGAGGCTTCTTTTGGAATATGTGCTTGGAATTTCCAGGGGCAAAGTCAACCCAAGATTTGCTGTCTGGAAAATTGGACCATTAAACCATGCAAAATGGTTGACTTTGGCAATTAGATTGATGTGTCTGTGGACCAGAGGTGCTTACCCTCCAGAACTACAGGATAAGCTTTACCAGGCCATCAAGTTCATTGTGGAAGTGTATGCAGTCAGTTGGTTTGAGATCAAAAGGGACAGCAAGTTCCACAATCAGCAGCTGTACATCTTCAACATGATCCAGAGGATCAAGCAGCAGTCTGAAGAAATCCAGGGTGTTGCTTTCAAGAAACTGAAGTACAATGCTTTTGCCTTGCTGCCCGAGAATGTGCTGTACTCCATGATGAAGTCTGATGACTTGGAAGTGAGAGAAGCTGCTCTCAAGAAAATTCTGTCCATCAGGTAAGCATTTATTAATTTAAAAAAATGTGAAAAAAAAATTTGATTATGGGGATTTATTTAATAAAAAAAAGGCCCGAGTTCTATAAATCCCCATAATCACAGCCATCAACATTGAAGCTACCCACTGGTCAGAACTAATCAACCTTTCTCAAAGTGGCATCTGTGAACCTGCTCTCACAAAAGACTTTTCTGACTAGGGGCTTCAAGAAGCATTGCTGAATGGCACCAAGCTGGAGCTGCCTGATCTGCCTTCATATTCTCAGTGTTGAAAGGGCCGTGAAGCTGACATCTGAAGCTTCCCATTCTGTTTATGGACTCGAATCAAGGCACAAACACATTCTGGCCAAAGCCCTAAGCCACCAGATGAGGCCTTCCTTTGCTTCTAAGGGCTCTTACAGTGAAAATTATGATGATCTTGGGATCTAAATGTGTCTATTTGACTCTGTACATGTTTTTTTACTTTTTTTCAATAAAATTGTAACTTTTTTCAGGATTTTTTTTTATGAAAATGGCATGATTTTTTCGTCCGAAAATTGCGAAAATGCAGTATTTTTCGGTACGATTTTTTGACGATTTTTGAAATGGTTTCCTCAAAAAACGATTAAAGCCAGGGTTGCCAGACCGTGCTAAATTTGGCAAATATTGCCAAAAAAAGTTTTTTTTTAAAATTTGCTATTTTTTTATTGGCAAAATTTTTTTGGCCAAAAAAAATGCCATTTTTTAATATCCTTTGCCAAAAATGCCAAAAACAGCTAACGGCCCAACATTAGCAAAATACCAACGCTTAATGACTTACGGTGTGAACATAGCAAATCCAGGTTACATGTATACAGGTTACCTCCTCCAATCAGCGTGAAGAATTCAAATACGATCTCCAATCAGCGTGAAGAATTCAAATCATTGTATTTGAATTCTTCACGCTGATTGGAGGTCGTATTTGAATTCTTCACGCTGATTGAAATGGGAAGGTGTTTTTATTTACTTTTTTGTCGAATTTTAATATAAGAGGTTTCAAAATGGTAACATATCCTTCCAAAATGATAATGCCCCAAAAATGCTATTTTTGAAAAATCCTTTGCCAAAAATGGGCTGAAAGTTTGCTATAAACTCTCTCAACCATCTGGCCACCCTGGTTAAAGCTAGGGATCTGAATTTTTTTGTCAGTTATTATCATATTAAGCCCTGACTATCTCGACTAGTCCAAAGTCGATATCTAAAAAAATGTGGAAAATCAACCTACCTTAGTGTCCATGTGTCCATGCTCAAGGCAAAGTTTAAGAAAACTGCTGGCTCACGGTCCAGTGGGCCTAAGTTAGTTGGCCCTATGAATGATAGTGCAGCTAGTGAGATTAATGTAACAGGCCAGAAACTGAGTCTAATACAGGAAAGGCTGGTTAAGATTCGGTAGAACACATCCACCAAACTTGATATTGATATTTATACAATGAGATAGAGCAAAAAAAACAAGAATACTTTATTCTATACTAATTTTGGTGGAAATTCCTAATTATGAAGATATTTATTTTCGGTAATTATTCGTTTTTTGACCCAGTCTCTTTTTATAATGAGAGCAAACGTTTCTGGTCAATTTGGAGGTGCTCTGCACGAATCTGCCATCGTTTCCTGTGCAAATGCGTAGTTTTCGAGATATCATCATCTCGAAAACTACGCATTTGCACAGGAAACGGATGGCAGATTCGTGCAAAACACCTCAAAATCGACCAGAAAAGTTTGCATTCATGTTAAACCTAACCTAACTTAATTAATTAATTAATTAATTAACAACTTAACCTAACAACTTAACCTAACAACCTAACCTAAACAACTTAACCTAACTTAACAACTTAACCTAATCTAACCTAACTTAACCTAACCTAGCCTAACTTAGCCAACCACCTAACCTAACCAGAAGGGGTGCAGTGCTGCCGGAGCTCACTGGAGCGCCGCTCCGGCACCTCTGCAAGAGGAAGTTTGGAGGAATTACCATAACAAGCAACAAAAAAATTGTCTCCATTAATTATCAACAGTTTAGTGAGTGCAAACACGAAATACTTAGTCATCGTGTGGCATATATAGAAACAGGATAGGAAATGGCAGGCTTTTGTCAGGCCCACCAGAGCTCCGGCACCTATAAAATTGGCACTGCACCCCTGCTAACCAGTCACCTTATTTTGGAGGATATAGTTCTGCAATTGCAGTAAGGAAGTGATGCAGAACTGTAGAATCGTCAGGATGTTCTGCCGGTAATGAGGACGTCTATTCCCAGCACGTAAAACCCACGATTTCATATCCTTCCATTTTTTTTACGGCACCTAAACACCTTCGAGTCTTGTCTTAAAATATAGGCAGTATTACATTTAGGGCAAATCACGGATGTCGGAATTATGCCGTGATTGGAAAAAACATCTAAACTTTTATCTTCATCGAGGCCAACAAGGCGGATTAGGTCTTCGAAATCAAGTTCACAAGATTCACACGTCATACCAGTAGAACGAAAACCATCACACTGATCAGAAACAGAAAGAAGTAGCCAAAGCAAGAAAAAGTAGCCAAAAAAAGCCAAGAAAAATCTCCAAAAAAGGTAGCCCAAATAAACAAACCAACCAAAATTTATATACATACATTAGGCCTATTCAAAAATCAACTTTTTCTTATTTTCATAGGTTTCTGTACATTTTCCCATGCTTTTTGACCTGAAAAAGCCGAAAATCACAACTATTTTGACCTGGGATGTTGGGAAGCATTGCCGCATGGAGCTTTAAATTGTCTGCCTTGAAATCGGCCAAAGCGCCAATTCCGGGGTCCCTTGAATTATGTTTTGCACTTTAACTTTTGATCTAAACAAGATAGAGCAACAAATTAGGTATCAAATGAAAGAGCATAAAATTAATAAATAATAATAATAATAATAATAAATTAATAATAATAATAATAATCTATCATTTTTCAGGAAACAACAGAAACTCAATCAGAATCTAGAAAACCATCTACAAGTTACAACTTCACAATGGCATCAAGCAAGGAGCTGAGGGAGCTCTGTGGGGCGCACAGTTGATATCTCAGAACCTCCACATACTGTCCACAGGCAGGTGTCAACTGGGCCATCTACCAGATCTCTCACTGAAACTTTCCTGGTTGGATACCCTTCAGCTTTTATCAGTGGTTCCCAGCTTCCCACCAACAGACAGGCGTTCCAGTATTTCCTTAATCTTCAGAATTTACCGGAAAATGCAGGGAGGCCCATGGTTCAAGACCTTGCATATGAAACAGTTGAATCTATCATCCCATTCTGGCAGATGGCTAGGATCAAGACAATGACCAAGTACAACGCAATGAAGCTCTTCATGAAACTACATGAGAAACATTGTGCTCTGGTGAAAAGCAAAGGAAGAGCAAGTAACCCTGGAGGAAAAAGAGGAGCATTTGTGCTGGAATTAGACAGCCTGTTCGATATAGGAGCTCCAGATGCAATCCAGGAAATACAGAACAACAGACTGTTATCCAGAGAGAAGAAAGATGAGGATATCAGGTTCTACGAAGACCAAAAGACTGAGAGGAAAGGTCATATGTCTGGTCATGACAAGATTTTTGAGGCAAGATCCCTGCAGCAAGCAGCGAGGAATGAAAGACTGCAGCATAGACAAGAACAAGGTAAAACTAATTACTTTGAACGTTACAAAAAGTTTTAAGTTTTACTCCATTGCGATATTTAGCATGTACTTAACAATTACTGTCTTAACATGTACTATTTTACAGCTGCAGCAGAGCAAGAGGCAGTTGTTCATATGGATGACATTACCTGGGGTGACTCAACTGACAACGACGCTAACACAGAGGACATGGATTACCATCAGCCTCATCCTGGATGTTCTCACCATCAAGACACTGTGACTAGTGTGACTTTGACGTTTCCAAGGAAGGTCATGGAATGTGATGTCATCTGCAATACAGCTGATCATCTTGGTTTATCAGACAATCAAGTTACTGCCATGGTTTCTGCCACCTTGAAAGCTGGAGGGGCTGATCTGGATAACTTCGTCATCTCAACCTCAACAACACGTCACAACAGAATGCTGTCCAGGTATAATATCAGCCAGAGTCACATGTCCAAGTTTTGTGAAAACCCCCACAGTACGCTGCCTTACACTGGGATGGAAAGTTGCTCAAAGATGTCTTGGGCAGTGAACCTGGAAGTACCTCAGAGACTTTAGCTGTACTAGTGTCTGGTCCACCTTCATACACTGAAGGAAAGTTATTGGGAGTACCTGTCATCGACAATTCTTCTGGCACAGCTCAGGCTGAGGCTTCAATGGATTTACTGGAGACATGGGAACTTACGGATAATGTTACTGCCCTTGTTTTTGACACTACATCCAGTAACAGTGGAGTTCACAGAGGAGCTGCCAAAATGCTGAACAAAAAGGTGTTTTATCTGGCCTGTCGACATCACATCCTGAAAATCCTAGTAGGAGCAGTTTGGGAGAAGCTGTTTGGGAAGGTGAAGGGGCCAGATAATCCCTGATTTGAGCATCTGAAGGATGTTTGGATGGACTTGTCCAAGGAAAACCCAAAGATGCTGGCTATCAACAGCAAATGGCTGAAGGAAAAGAAGAAGAACAGTGAAGAAATACTCCAAGACATTCTAACAGCAGAAAGGCTTCCAAGAGCCGACTACAGGGAAATGGCTGAACTGACAGTCATTGTTCTTGGAGGAATGCCTCCTCGAGGTATTCACTGGAGTCGACCAGGCGCCATTCATCTGGCCAGAAACCTGTACTCCATGAAAATGCTGATGTTTGCAGATCAACTTGAGTACGACGAAGACACTGTATCAAAGCAGGAAAGACTCAACACCTTCCTTGCGCTGTTCTACACTCCTGTATGGATGATGTCAATGTCTGCTGCAGATGCTCCCGTGAATGATCTAAGTCTAATCCAGGACATGTTGAAGTACAAGAAAACTGACCCAGAGCTTGCTGATGCAGTACTTAATAAGATGGAAAACCACAAATGGTAACTGACGCAGGAAGTCGTGCCATTTGCCCTGTTCAGCAGTAGATTGAGTGACACATTGAAGCATGACATTGCTGCCCAGTTACATGCCACTGAGAAGCCAGACAGCTTCAGAATAGGAAAGCCTCTATTCCAGAGAGTCATAGCTAAGACCACCCTGGTTGATCTCATTGGCCCAGAATCACATTTCCTGCTGGACACACTGAACATTGGATCCGAGTGGCTTCTGGAACCTGTCACATCTTGGCCACAGAATGAGGACTACAGAAAAGCATTGGACTATGTTAAGAATCTGAAAGCGGTGAATGACATTGCTGAACGTGGTGTCAAGATGATGAGCAACTTTGCAAATGTCATAACAACAGATGCCAAGCAAAGGGACTATCTCCTTCAAGCTGTGGAGTTCAACAGACGCCGCTTTGACAGCTTCAAGAAACAAACTCTCAACAACTGACTGTGTAAATGTCATTATGAAATTAATCATCATGTAATGCTTTCACTTCTTGATCGATTAGACTTGTGACAAAATGTTAATCTCAAATTTGTGTCATGAATAAGGCGCCTTGTCTGCCTTGAGTATGAGAAAACGAATTTTGTGATATTTCTGAAATCTTTGTATGTACCAATGTGCCATTTCTTGTTCCAAGACTATCATAATTGTATAAGTTAGAAAGAGGATTAAAAACACTTTAATTTGGTGCCTATTTTGTTGCTCTATCTTGTTTAGATAAAAGGTTATAGTGCAAAACATGATTCAAGGGACCCTGGAACTTGTGCTTTTGGCTGATTTCAAGGCAGAAAACTTAAAGCTCCATGCGGCAATGCTTCCCAACAACCTAGGTCAAAATGGGTGTGATTTTCGGCCTTTTCAGGTGAAAAAGCATGGGAAGAAGTACAGAAACCTATGAAAATAAGAAAAAGTTGATTTTTGAATAGGGCTAACATACATATTAGAAAGTAGAAGATATTTTTTTTAAAAAGTACATTTTATACAAATTTGCACAAGATAATATATATATTTTCTTATTCAGCTTTGATTGGTTATTCAATATATATTGCTGTTATAGCTGGGTGTGACTGGGTCAAAAAACGAATAATAGCCTTATTTTCAAAATTATTAAATTTTAGCGCCATTATTCACTAGTCAAACCATCTTGTCTTGTCTCATGACATATGTAGTCGTGTTATCATTATTAGCCAATCAGTGGCTGCCCCATTTTCACGTGATACTCTGGTGGAGGTCTGGTGGCTGAAATTTTAATTCAATAGTTGCTTTAGAATGGCTGTCTGTGGAGAAGCTCCCAGTCCGAGTAGGACACCATCTATGCCGGTTAGGTTAGAGGTTCTACTTGTACCTTTCTGGGTCCTGAATTCTTAATGGGGATCTTTTCGGTTTGATGGCCTGTAATATTTTTAACATGTTTTTTATTGTCCAGTTTTAATCGAGGATTTCAAAAATAACATTCATATTTTAGAGAAACAAATAGTGAGGCAGTTATATGGGTATTATTCTACTATTACACCCGTCTAATGTCCAGCAATTATTATATGTTCATTAGGTAGATTTTTTAATTCTAAGACACTTTTCTTGTATAGCGTTTCCGTCGCAAATGCTTCATTTTCGAGATATAAACGTTTGTTTGGTGTGTATCTAGTGTGTGTTCGTACGTTTGTTTGTGTTGACGTCACATGTCTGCCCAATCAGAGCGCTCCATCCATTTCGAATTTGAATTAGTTTGCTACCGGAATGGCTTCGTGTGAGACGTGCTTGTTCGATTATTACTGAGCACTGTATTGTCACTTTCTATGAAAATTTAGAAAAAAGTGTTGAGTTTCTGCGTGCTCTGTTCTACCGACAGTAGTAAAGTGTCCACATTGTAAAACAGAGTGTACATATCGTCAAAACCAGAAACTGTGGCATTGTAGATAGGTTAGGTTAGGAAGGTTAGGTCAATTTTGAAGGTGAAATTTATGTTTTTCCTATGGCTTTTGATGTGTTTTGAATGAATCTGACCTTCAGAACCGTCGGAAATGATTCGTTTTCTGTGATTTCCCCCACATTGCCAGCTGGGGGGGGGGGGGATTTCAAAAACGAGTCATTTCCGACGGTTTTGAAGGTCAGATTCATTCAAAACACATCAAAAGCCATAGGAAAAACATAAATTTCACCTCCTGAGGAGGGGGGTTTTATCTCCATAATGGTGCATTTGCACCAAAAATAAATGTTGGATTCAATAGAAACAGCATGATGTACACCAGAAAAACTTATTTTCATCACTAGTTTGGGTGGATATGTTCTACTGAATCTTTATCAGCAAGCAGGGGTGCAACTAACGGGGGGGGGACATGTTCCCCCAACTTTTGAATTGAGGGGGATAATATAGGTTTTGTCCCCCCAACTTTTGACCTAAGTTAGCTTACGTGAAGGAAAATATTTAGTTCTTGAAATAATCTGTGGTATTATTCTACTATTACATCCGTCTAACATCCAGCAATTATTTATTATATGTTCATTAAGCAGATTTTTAAATTCTAAGACACTTTCCTGCTATAGCGTTTCTGTCGCAAATGCTTCGTTTTCGAGATATAAACATTTTTTTGGTGTGTATCTAGTGTGTGTTCGTACGTTCATTTGTGTGTTCATACGTGTGTTTGTTACATGTCTGCCCAATCACTGTGCTCCATCCATTTCGAATTTGAATTACTTTCGTACCGGAATGGAACACTCATTCTACTCATTCAGAAGTACATTAGGCCTGGCTCTGTGATTTATAGTGATTCCTGGGCTGCCTACAAGACTATAAGTGATTTAGGTTAGGTTAGGTCAATTTTGAAGGTGAAATTTATGTTTTTCCCTATGGTTTTTGATGTTTTAAACGAATCTGACCTTCAAAACCGTCGGAAATGACTCGTTTTCAATTGCCAGCTGGGGGGAGGGGTGTTATCTCAAAAACAAGTCATTTCTGATGGTTTTGAAGGTCAGATTCATTTAAAACACATCAAAAACCATAGGAAAAACATAAATTTCACCTCGAAAGGGAGATGGGTGTAATACTGTACATTTACCTAATCTGTGATGAGTAAATCTTTAATTATATTAGTCCTATTAGTATGCTGGAAAGTATTACTGATTCAGTACTAATACTGCAGTGATAGATACTTTAATGATACATCTAGTTATTTTTTACTTTAATTATTGCATATATTGTTTTCCTTTAATGTTAAGTATATACTTGATATACATAAGGTAGTTGTGAAAATGCTTCTTTGATTTTCTTATCATAAATATAGATCATTCTCTAAATCAGTATTTTAAGAGCATCATATTGGTCACAAACATATTACCTACAGGATAGCAGTACAGAAATTCATTGCAGGATTTTTCATCATTATAGTTGTCCCCCCCCCCCCAACTTTTGAAAGCTAGTTACTCTTGCCAGCTAGTTACTCTTGCCAGCAAGTGTTTATGTAGTGGGCATTTTACCAAGGATTGGGGTTAGCATGGAGTTTACAAGTCAAATTTTAGCTTTAAATGATAAAGTTAGGATGCTATGTAGTGAAGAGGTTGAGTTCATAGATTTGTGGGATAATTTTTATGGAAGGAGGGAGCTTTACAATAAGGATGGATTACATCTTAGTGGAAGGGGAACTGCTTTGTATATGGGAGGCCCCTGGAGAAAAATGTGAGTTCTTTGGGGTTTTGAAAGATAACTTTAGATTAACAGAGGGCATAAAGCATCAGGGTATTGGGTAAATCCAGGATAAATAGACAGGTAGAAGTGCTGATGTAACACTAATACACCTTCATTATTCACGAAACTTGGTCTGAGGGTGTTTTTTAGTGAAAAAAACATTCCCCAAATTTTTTTTGAAAATCGGTCAATTAGGTCAAAATTTAGGGTCAGGTCAAATTTTGGCCAAATCGTGACCTAAGAATTTTTTAAATCCCTATATTTTGGCTTCTAATTGTCATAGCATAATAAATTTTATATGGATGGAAGTGGAATGAGCTCTAGTTTCTAAAAATGGTATTTTCATTAGGATAACTTAATAAAAAAAAAAAATGAAAAAAAAAATGAAAAAAAAAAATTTCAGGATTTGACATTGAAGGGATCAATTTTTTAAAAACTTTTATTGAAGAAAAAATGTTGCCTGAGCAAAGATCTACCATAATCAGCAATAAAAAGTTAGCTTACAGGCCATTATATAGCTTAAAACTTAATTTTATTATTGCTGGCTTTCTTCATTTTTTTCAGAATTTCATCATCAAAAATTTATTTAATGAAACTAAACATTAAATAGTAGGATAACAATATAATAAGGATATACTTAGCATTTGTAATTTAAATATGTATCTACTCCCTACATTCTACATACATGCTAAGTGCTAACTTCATACATATATGCTAATTTGTTTTAAGTTTTCTTGAGAAATTTTCTAAATCTTCAGCTGGAAAGACATACTGTATCCTTGTTCCGCCTCTTAAACGTGACTCAACTGTTCCAAATATGTTCTTGGGGTGAACATACTACTACTAACTTTTCTTGATGTTGCCTGAAATTTTGAAGCAGCTTTTTTTTGTTTTTGCTGTGACATTGATCCAGCTGTAAGGAATTACATAAAATTATAATTGAGATACAAATATTAAATTATATATGTATATTAGTGATGGATTGAATAACCGCAACCGCACTACAACTGCACAAAAATTCACAACCGCAACCGCCATTCCATAAGTGTGGTTGCGGTTGTAAAAGCTTTTTTAATTTTAGGTTAATTAGAAATATTTCTTTTTTTAAAAAGAAAATGATGGGTCTCCTTATGCGTGCTTAAACGTGACATCATACGGCTGCCGTAGTAAAATTGGTTTAAACTGCGCTCTAAGTTATTACTCTGTGAGCTCCATGAAGTAACATTTATTTTTATTTAATTTTCTTCAAACTAAAATTGCCTTTAGTACAATAGTCAAAGATAACGAACTAAAATACAAAGAACTTGGCTGTATTGCAAGAACATATCTTGCTTGCCCTTCAAGTAGCATTCCAAGCGAGCAGCTCTTCAGTGGAACAGGAACGTTGTCGATGAGAGGCGTTGCCGCTTGAAAGGTGAAAATGCAGCAAAAATATTATTCTTGAAATTCACACTGCCTATCATTAAGTTTGACATCAGTTTTTCAAATGAATAATAATCCATAACTTTCCAATGGGTGGAGGCTGGGTAAAGTGGTAGGTGGGATGAACAGTGCGATGGGTCCTCGTCCCTCATCCTGGTAACACACTTAGTGCAAAATATGGTTTTAATTAATTTGACCTATTCTTTCATAATAGCTATATAAGTTTAGAATATACTTCATTTAAATAGTATTTATTTAGTAAATACCTTATGTTGAACACAAGTTTTGCAACACAAATAGCGGTAGCGGTGTATTGCAAAACTTGTGTTCAACATAAGGTATTTACTAAATAAATACTATTTAGTATATATTATGTACCAAGTGAGGCTAAATCGCACTATAGTGGCTAAATCCAGTTAATAATTACACATTTTTCCTAGTATATGATAACCGCAACCGCAACCGCGGTTGGAAAAAATTTGACAACCGCAAACACAACCGCAACCACGGTTGTGAAAAACCGACCACTCGATCCATCACTAATGTATATGTAATGTATGTTAGTTGTCTAACTGAGACTTGGTTTATTAATTAGATAAAAATTAATGGATCATATGTAGAATTCGGACCCCAGCCAAGGTTGGGGTCCGAATTCTACATTAGTGGAAGGTTGGGGTCTGTATTCTCCATTTGGCTTGTTTAAGCTACTCTTTAACTATTTGAGTTTCTACATTTGCCTTAACATCCGAGGCCATGTTTAAGCTACGCTTCGCTTTGTTTTGTTGACATAAATACTCTAGTACACACACAAACTATTGAAAGCTATTGGAATCGCCAAAAAAGTTTTATTAAAATCAATGCATTTCGGACCCCAGCCTTCTTTAGTTAGCTTTATAAGGCTAACTAATGAAAATATCATGACCTAACCTAACCAATCATCAAGGGCGTACAGTTAACCTAACGATTGGTTAGGTTAGGTCGTGATATTTTCATTAGTTAGCCTTATAAAGCTAACTAAAGAAGGCTGGGGTCCGAATTCTACATTTGATCCAATTTTACAATTGTGTGATTTTAATGGTTTTTATTTGTGATAATAATAATAAAATTTTCTATGAACCTTTAAATTGTTTATTGATGTCCTTATACGATTCATTTGGGGGTCTGGCTTCTATAATCTATACATTATGGGAAAGTTGGGGTCTGGATTCTACATTAGGGGAAAGTTGGGGTCTGGATTCTACATTAGGGAAAGTTGGGTCTGGATTCTACATTAGGGGAAAGTTTGGGTCTGGATTCTACATTAGGGGAAAGTTGGGGTCTGGATTCTACATTAGGGGAAAGTTGGGGTCTGGATTCTACATTAGGGGAAAGTTGGGGTCTGGATTCTACATTAGGGGAAAGTTGGGGTCTGGATTCTACATTAGGGGAAAGTTGGGGTCTGGATTCTACATTAGGGGAAAGTTGGGGTCTGGATTCTACATTAGGGAAAGTTGGGGTCTGGATTCTACATTAGGGGAAAGTTGGGTCTGGATTCTACATTAGGGGAAAGTTGGGGTCTGGATTCTACATTAGGGGAAAGTTGGGGTCTGGATTCTACATTAGGGGAAAGTTGGGGTCTGTATTCTCCATTAGGGTTACCTGGGGTCCGAATTCTACATATGATCCAAATTAACTATATGGTTATTGAAAGATCCCATTAATTATATAAAAAATAAATATATGGTTAAAGATATTTACCTCTTTTTATGGGGCTCTCATCTAAATATGGTAATATTTTACGCTTAAAGATATTTGTAAAAGAGCTACTACTGCGCTCAAAGGATTCTTCATTTGCTGGTAAAGGACACAGTTCTTGTAGCGGTACAGATTCCAGTATTCCAGGTTGACTTCTTATTAAGGTGTAGCAATTGCTACACAATAGCTGATCCTTTTGAAGAACTCCATAACTTACAGAAGCCATAAGTTCTGTAACTTTTTTAATATTATTGAAAATTCTTTTTTTGTTTTTTTAAAGGATCACAATATAATTTTTTATTTTGTGACATTTTTGTGTTATTTAGGTAGATATTTAGGTACACCTGTATCTTTCAATATATAGTTATTAAAATCTGAAAATAGAAAACTAAAAACTAAAAAATGAAGAAAGCCAGTATTAATAAAATTAAGTTTTAAGCTATATAATGGCTTATAAGCTAACTTTTTATTGCTGATTATGGTAGATCTTTGCTCAGGCAACATTTTTTCTTCAATAAAATTTTAAAAAAAATTGATCCCTTCAATGTCAAATCCTGAAATTTTTTTGTTTTTCAAAATTGGTTTTTTATTATTAAATTATCCCAATGAAAGTACCATTTTTGGAAACTAGAGCTCATTCCGCTTCCATCCAGATAAAGTTTATTAAGCTACAACAATTAGAAGCTGAGATATAGGGATTTAAAAAATTCTTAGGTCAAGATTTGGCCAAAATTTGACCTGACCCTAAATTTTGACCTAGTTGACCAATTTTCAAAAGAATTTGGGAATTTGTTTTTTTCACTAAAAAACGCCCCCAGACCAAGTTTTATGCAAATTGAACTGTGTTGTTTATGTCTATTTAACCTGGATTTACCCTATTGGTAAAGTAAATACCGTTAGTCTCAAATGCAGATTATGTCAGGAATAGGCATATCAACTATCTAGCCAAAGGTAGGGAATCAGTTAAAACTGAGGGGTTGAAGTGTTTTTATACAACTGCACATAGTCTTAGGAATAAGAAAAATGAGTTAGTTGTGTGATTAGTGAAAATCTGGATATATCAGGTCATCCCATAAGTAATGTCGTTTTTTACGATAGATTAAGTTTAAGTATAAATTTTCCGAAGGTTATATCTGAGAGGAGATCTATCGTGTTTCGCTACATACTTTACACACCTTGACCAGTGAAGATGTGTTTTTTGCTTTATGTGAACCCCTCATAAACATGGTGGTATCAGAAGAGCATATCAGGCATAGAATGCTTTACAAGTTCAAAAAAGGGAATAGTGCTACTGAAGCAACGCGAAACATTCAGGAAGTTTATGGCAACAATATTCTGCATGTGAGGAAATGTCAAAGATGGTTTCAAAAGTTTAGGAATGGTGATTGCTGTTTGACAGATGCAGCATGCTCTGGATGCCCTGCTGAGTTTGATGATGACCTGCTGTTAGCTGCACTTGAAGAAGACTGATTAACAACTGTCAAAGAATTGGCCCAGAAACTCGATTCATCCCCGTCCACCATCCATTGACATTTGCAACAACTCAGGAAAGTGCCTAAGTTAGGAAAATAGGTGCCACATGAATTGTCAGTCGACAATCTGATGGTGCAGGTAAACATTAGCACAGCTCTTCATTCCCGTGGACTCCAAGATCTGTTTTTGCACCATTTAGTGACTGGTGATGAAAAGTGGATACTGTACCAGAATGTTAAGCGCCGTCGACAGTGGGTTTGTGCCGGAGAACCAGCGACACCACAGCCAAAACCAAATCTTCACCCTCAGAAGGTGTTGCTTAGTGTTTGGTGGGATAAAGGTGGTGCAATACACTTTGAAACCTTACCACACAACCAAACAATCACCACTCAAGTCTACTGTCAACAACTGGATCGATTGAACACTGCACTAAAAGAAAAGAGACCTTCTTTGGTTAATCGGAAAGGAATAGTGTTCCACCATGACAACGCATGTCCTCATACTACTCGGATCACTTCTGCAAAAATTGAGGAGCTTGGGTAGGAAAAACTTCCACATCCTCCAGACCTTGTGCCTTCAGATTATCATCTCTTTAGGAGTCTGCAAAACTATCTTGACGAGAAACAGTATACTACTTTAGATGACCTTCACACCAGTCTTTGTACGTTTTTTGCCTCAAAACCGCCTGAATTTTATAAACAGGCATTGAAAAGCTTGTAGGACGTTGGCAGAGTGTCATTGATTCTGATGGAAAATATATACTAGATTAAAAAGTTTCAGTTGAGTTTTTTTTGTCCTTCAAATTCCATTCTAAAAAATGACATTCCTTATGGGATGACCTGATAGTTTGCATTAGTGAGGCAGCATTCAATGACACTAGAGCAGAGTAGGAGTTAAATAGTTAGAGAATGGATAGGCAGGGTGGGAGGTTTGTCTTGTATATTAAGAATGATTTAACTTCAGTTCGGAATGATAGTATTAAATTAGACAATAGGGTAGAATCAATTTGGGTTGGTATCTTTTTCAGGCAAAGAGTATATTTGGATAGGTGTATTTTACAAACCTCCAAACCAAATGCATGAAGTTGATGACAGTATGGTTCAAGAAATAAATAAAGGTTGTAGTGCTAGACCATTAATTATGGGAGATTTCAACTTGCCTCATATAAACTGGAGCTTTTTAGAAGGAAATAATAGGGAAGGTAACTTGTTCATTGGCTGCTACAATGACTGTTTTCTAACACAATTTGTAGACAAACCAACTAGGGATCAAGTAATCTTAAATATGTTTCTTTCTAATGATCCTGAACTTATTAGGGAACATGCAGTAGGAGAGTCAATAGTGACCATTGGATCATATGTTTTAAGATAGAATTAAATAGGGATCTAGTCAATAATGACCACCTAGTCCCTTCCTTCTCAAAGGGTGACTATAGTAAATTTAGGGAGTTAGGCTCGGTAAAGTGGGATAATGAATTTGCAAATAAAAATGCTATTGAGATGTGGTCTAGATTCCAGTGATGTAGTCGAGATCGAGACCTGATCCTGTGAGACCAAGATCGAGACCTGATCCTGTGAGACCAAGATCGAGACCTGATCCTGTGAGACCGAGATCGAGACCTGATCCTGTGAGACCGAGATCGAGACCTGATCCTGTGAGACCAGATCGAGACCTGATCCTGTGAGACCAGATCGAGACCTGATCCTGTGAGACCGAGATCGAGACCTGATCCTGTGAGACCGAAGATCGAGACCTGATCCTGTGAGACCAAGATCGAGACCTGATCCTGTGAGACCAAGATCGAGACCTGATCCTGTGAGACCAAGATCGAGACCTGATCCTGTGAGACCAAGATCGAGACCTGATCCTGTGAGACCAAGATCGAGACCTGATCCTGTGAGACCGAGACCTGATCCTGTGAGACCAAGATCGAGACCTGATCCTGTGAGACCAAGATCGAGACCTGATCCTGTGAGACCGAGATCGAGACCTGATCCTGTGAGACCGAGATCGAGACCTGATCCTGTGAGACCGAGATCGAGACCTGATCCTGTGAGACCGAGATCGAGACCTGATCCTGTGAGACCGAGATCGAGACCTGATCCTGTGAGACCGAGATCGAGACCTGATCCTGTGAGACCGAGATCGAGACCTGATCCTGTGAGACCGAGATCGAGACCTGATCCTGTGAGACCGAGATCGAGACCTGATCCTGTGAGACCGAGATCGAGACCTGATCCTGTGAGACCGAGATCGAGACTGATCCTGTGAGACCGAGATCGAGACCTGATCCTGTGAGACCGAGATCGAGACCTGATCCTGTGAGACCGAGATCGAGACCTGATCCTGTGAGACCGAGATCGAGACCTGATCCTGTGAGACCGAGATCGAGACCTGATCCTGTGAGACCGAGATCGAGACCTGATCCTGTGAGACCGAGATCGAGACCTGATCCTGTGAGACCGAGATCGAGACCTGATCCTGTGAGACCGAGATCGAGACCTGATCCTGTGAGACCGAGATCGAGACCTGATCCTGTGAGACCGAGATCGAGACCTGATCCTGTGAGACCGAGATCGAGACCTGATCCTGTGAGACCGAGATCGAGACCTGATCCTGTGAGACCGAGATCGAGACCTGATCCTGTGAGACCGAGATCGAGACCTGATCCTGTGAGACCGAGATCGAGACCTGATCCTGTGAGACCGAGATCGAGACCTGATCCTGTGAGACCGAGATCGAGACCTGATCCTGTGAGACCGAGATCGAGACCTGATCCTGTGAGACCGAGATCGAGACCTGATCCTGTGAGACCGAGATCGAGACCTGATCCTGTGAGACCGAGATCGAGACCTGATCCTGTGAGACCGAGATCGAGACCTGATCCTGTGAGACCGAGATCGAGACCTGATCCTGTGAGACCGAGATCGAGACCTGATCCTGTGAGACCGATCGAGACCTGATCCTGTGAGACCGAGACCTGATCCTGTGAGACCGAGATCGAGACCTGATCCTGTGAGACCGAGATCGAGACCTGATCCTGTGAGACCGAGACCGAGACCTGATCCTGTGAGACCGAGATCGAGACCTGATCCTGTGAGACCGAGACCTGATCCTGTGAGACCGAGACCGAGACCTGATCTTGTGAGACCGAGACCTGATCCTGTGAGATCGAGACCTGATCCTGTGAGACCGAGATCGAGACCTGATCCTGTGAGACCGAGACCTGATCCTGTGAGACCGAGATCGAGACCTGATCCTGTGAGACCGAGATCGAGACCTGATCCTGTGAGACCGAGATCGAGACCTGATCCTGTGAGACCGAGATCGAGACCTGATCCTGTGAGACCGAGATCGAGACCTGATCCTGTGAGACCGAGATCGAGACCTGATCCTGTGAGACCGAGATCGAGACCTGATCCTGTGAGACCGAGATCGAGACCTGATCCTGTGAGACCGAGATCGAGACCTGATCCTGTGAGACCGAGATCGAGACCTGATCCTGTGAGACCGAGATCGAGACCTGATCCTGTGAGACCGAGATCGAGACCTGATCCTGTGAGACCGAGATCGAGACCTGATCCTGTGAGACCGAGATCGAGACCTGATCCTGTGAGACCGAGATCGAGACCTGATCCTGTGAGACCGAGATCGAGACCTGATCCTGTGAGACCGAGATCGAGACCTGATCCTGTGAGACCGAGATCGAGACCTGATCCTGTGAGACCGAGATCGAGACCTGATCCTGTGAGACCGAGATCGAGACCTGATCCTGTGAGACCGAGATCGAGACCTGATCCTGTGAGACCGAGATCGAGACCTGATCCTGTGAGACCGAGATCGAGACCTGATCCTGTGAGACCGAGATCGAGACCTGATCCTGTGAGACCGAGATCGAGACCTGATCCTGTGAGACCGAGATCGAGACCTGATCCTGTGAGACCGAGATCGAGACCTGATCCTGTGAGACCGAGATCGAGACCTGATCCTGTGAGACCGAGATCGAGACCTGATCCTGTGAGACCGAGATCGAGACCTGATCCTGTGAGACCGAGATCGAGACCTGATCCTGTGAGACCGAGATCGAGACCTGATCCTGTGAGACCGAGATCGAGACCTGATCCTGTGAGACCGAGATCGAGACCTGATCCTGTGAGACCGAGATCGAGACCTGATCCTGTGAGACCGAGATCGAGACCTGATCCTGTGAGACCGAGACGAGACCTGATCCTGTGAGACCGAGACGAGACCTGATCCTGTGAGACCGAGATCGAGACCTGATCCTGTGAGACCGAGACCTGATCCTGTGAGACCGAGATCGAGACCTGATCCTGTGAGACCGAGACCTGATCCTGTGAGACCGAGATCGAGACCTGATCCTGTAGACCGAGATCGAGACCTGATCCTGTGAGACCGATCGGACCTGATCCTGTGAGACCGAGATCGAGACCTGATCCTGTGAGACCGAGATCGAGACCTGATCCTGTGAGACCGAGATCGAGACCTGATCCTGTGAGACCGAGATCGAGACCTGATCCTGTGAGACCGAGATCGAGACCTGATCCTGTGAGACCGAGATCGAGACCTGATCCTGTGAGACCGAGATCGGACCTGATCCTGTGAGACCGAGATCGAGACCTGATCCTGTGAGACCGAGATCGAGACCTGATCCTGTGAGACCGAGATCGAGACCTGATCCTGTGAGATCGAGACCTGATCCTGTGAGATCGAGACCTGATCCTGTGAGACCGAGATCGAGACCTGATCCTGTGAGATCGAGACCTGATCCTGTGAGATCGAGACCTGATCCTGTGAGATCGAGACCTGATCCTGTGAGATCGAGACCTGATCCTGTGAGACCGAGACCTGATCCTGTGAGATCGAGACCTGATCCTGTGAGACCGAGACCTGATCCTGTGAGACCGAGACCTGATCCTGTGAGACCGAGACCTGATCCTGTGAGACCGAGACCTGATCCTGTGAGACCGAGACCTGATCCTGTGAGACCGAGACCTGATCCTGTGAGACCGAGACCTGATCCTGTGAGATCGAGACCTGATCCTGTGAGATCGAGACCTGATCCTGTGAGATCGAGACCTGATCCTGTGAGATCGAGACCTGATCCTGTGAGACCGAGACCTGATCCTGTGAGACCGAGACCTGATCCTGTGAGACCGAGACCTGATCCTGTGAGACCGAGACCTGATCCTGTGAGACCGAGACCTGATCCTGTGAGACCGAGACCTGATCCTGTGAGACCGAGACCTGATCCTGTGAGACCGAGACCTGATCCTGTGAGACCGAGACCTGATCCTGTGAGACCGAGACCTGATCCTGTGAGACCGAGACCTGATCCTGTGAGACCGAGACCTGATCCTGTGAGACCGAGACCTGATCCTGTGAGACCGAGACCTGATCCTGTGAGACCGAGACCTGATCCTGTGAGACCGAGACCTGATCCTGTGAGACCGAGATCGAGACCCTTAAAATTCGAGACCGAGATCGAGACCCTTAAAATTCGAGACCGAGATCGAGACCCTTAAAATTCGAGACCGAGATCGAGACCCTTAAAATTCGAGACCGAGATCGAGACCCTTAAAATTCGAGACCGAGATCGAGACCCTTAAAATTCGAGACTGAGATCGAGACCCTTAAAATTCGAGACTGAGATCGAGACCCTTAAAATTCGAGACTGAGATCGAGACCCTTAAAATTCGAGACTGAGATCGAGACCCTTAAAATTCGAGACTGAGATCGAGACCAAGCTGATTAGGAAACAAAATAAATTCAGCTTAAGGGGAGGTGTGGCGTGATAAAAATTCCGCCGTGACATCATTGATGATGACATTTTTTAACATTTACAATTGACAATTGTGATTTGTTCTACGAATCTGTACGTTGTAAATATAAGTGATGTGAAGAGTTGTCGAGTTATTCCATGCTTTATTGAATTTATTGGTACTGTTTTCTTTATGCTGTATTTCTTGCATTATTTTTGTGTGAAGCATTTTATTTTTTCAAATACATATTGGATGGGAGGATAATCGTTTTTATCACGCCACAGAGGTTGACACGCCGTTTGACAACACTAAGTGGCCTTATAATATATAATTATATATATAATATATAAAATTCTCTATTTAGTATTTCCATTTTCAATAAAATTAATCTGACAGGGGTGGGGGCAAATTTTTTGTAGGGCTAACCTAAAAAAAATCCAGACCCACACCCCACTCAAGACAAACGTGGCAACTCAAAACAGGGTGACTGATTAGTGAATACCTAGAGTCCCTTACTTTTACAAACTTTCATAAACATTCTGAATTGTGTCTGTTCAACCAAGCCACCATCATGAGTATGCCAATAACATGTATTTTTCATTACGGTCTCGAGAGTGTAATGAAAAATACAAATGAGTTTTTTCTCAGGAGAAAAACTGAGACCGCGTCTGTCGAGATCGAGACAGAGATCTAAATAGCGGAGACTGAGACTGAGACCGATCTCGAGACCTACATCCCTGCTAGATTCAAAGAAATTTTGGAGGATGTACAATGTAGGTGTATTCCTTTTGAGAACTGTTAGGAATAACAAGATTAGGAAACCTTTGTGGTGGAATAGGGAAATAGCTAAAATGATTAAAAATGAAAAAAGGGCATTCAGGGAATTTAAAGGCAGTGACAGTATTTAGGACTCTTATAATTATAGGCAGTTAAGAATTAAACTAAATAGTTTGATTAGGAAGAGCAAAAGGCAGAGTGAAATGTAGCTAGAAATAGCAATAAAGATCAGAAGAAATTCTTTAGTTTGTATAAATATAATAAAAAGCATGATAGGATTGGCCCAATGCAACATGATAGGATGTTTGAAAAAGATGAGGATATTGTTGAATATCCTTCTTATATTCATATAAGGATGAATGATGTTAGGTATGATTCTTTCATTGAAGTCAAATAAAGCTGCTGGACCTGATCATATATTTGCTAGATTCTCAGAGAAGGGGAAGAAAGCTTATCTGAGGCACTAACTATTTTGTTTTGTTAGGTCAATTAATTATGCAGAAGTACCAGAGGAATGGAAAAATGCAAATGTAGTACCCATTTACAAAAAGGGTAGTAAGGAGGAGTTTGGAAATTATAAGCCTGTTAGTTTAACATCATTGGTAGGAAAGATACTAGAAAGAATTATAAAGAATAATAATAAAGATCATTTGGAGAATTTTAATCTTATTTCAAGTTCACAACATAGATTTAGATGAGGAAGGTCTTGTTTGTCTAATTTCTTAAATGTTTTAGAGTTTGTAACTGATCAGGTAGATAATGGAAATGATGTAGATATTTGGATTTTAGTAAAGCATTTGACAAGGTTCCACATAGGAGACTTCTACATAAATTAAAAGCTCATGGAATATTGGGGTCAGTTATAAATTGGGTAGAAAATTGGTTAGAAGACAGAGAACATAGAGTAATTCTAAATGGTCATGAATCTGGGTGACAAAGTGAAAAGTGGGGTACCACAGGAATTAGTTTTAGGTCCATTACTCTTTATTTTACATGTAAATGATTTAGAAAAAGGAGTAAGTTGTAAAATTTCTAAATTTGCAGATGATACAAAAGTAGTTGCCCTGTTACAAATATAGAAAATTTTTCTAAACTGCAAAAGGATCTTGATAGGTTAGTTGCTTAGGCTAGTAAATGGCAGATGGAATTCAATGTTTAAAAATGCAAAGTCATCCATTTTGGTAGAAATAATGAAAACTTTAGTTATGAGATGCAAGGGAACTGGTTTGGAGGATGTTAGACCGGAAAGGGATCTTGACATTATAGCTTGTAGTGATCTAGCATTTTCTAAGCAGTGCCTAGACCTAGAGGCTAGAAAATAATGCAAATAAAATGTTAGGTATTATTAAGAGGAATGTTAGTTACAAGAATAAGGAAGTCCTCTGTAAATTATATAATTCTTGTTAGGCCTCAATTAGAATACTGCATTCAAGCTTGGTCCCCTCACCTTAGACATGATATTGATATGCTTGAAGGTGTGCAATGTAGGGCAACCAAACTTATCCCTAACCCAAGATGATTGGAATACATGGATAGATTAAAGGAACTCGGTATGTTTAGTTTTGAGAGATGTTGTTTGAGGGGAGATAGAATACAGATATTCAAAATGTTTTTAGGCTTGGACACTTAGTTCAATGGGAAACCATCTGCATCCAGATTATGTAGCAACCTGTGGTTTGGATCCCATGTAAAGCTGTAGGTCCCTTGTCATATGACCTTAGATGTTGTGGAAGAGGTTAAACAACCCCCAATAAATTAACCAATAAGCTGTATACATTGGAGTATAAAATGTTTTGAAGATTAACTTAACATCTGATGTACACATGAAATTTTCTAATCAAAGTATTTCTCTGAGCATGTAATTGTCTACACTGTCCTAGAATATCCCAGTCATTTGAAAGACTATCAGTTAGTATATGGCCAAGATACTTTGTCTGGGTCACTTCTGACAGCCATACCATTCAATTGAAATTAGGGAAATTTTATATACTTGTAGGCCTTGGTCCTCATAATCATAATATGGCTTTTAGCAGGAATATATCTTATCATTATCCTTCCCATACCTTTTACAAACTTTTGAAAGTGTGGTGAGCCCTTTTACAGATGGAGAAATAAGAACTAGATCATCTGCATATACCAGATGATTAACAATTGCTGTACGAAGATGGTAGCCAATTTTTCAAGTGTTGAGTACAACAGATAGATTATCCATATAAACATTGAATGAGTAGGGGGATAATATCCCTCCCTGCCTGACACCATTGGTCACAGGGAATGGCTCTGAATTATCCCTACCCTATCTTACAATCCAGACCCATAGACAGGAAAGGTCCACTTTTGTAACTAGTTTATAGCTTATGAAATGATATTATAATGTATAACATCATTTCATAAATGAACACCTGCATTTGTTTGCATTTTTTTTAAACTTCACAAACTACTTTAAAATACTCTAAACTTGACTACTCTAAACCCCCTCCACAGTGACTAGGTCATTGCACCAAAAGGTCTGCCTTTCTACAATTTTGTTCCACCCACAACTTAAGAAGTCTTGGCTACATGGCTGCAATCATTGTTTGGTGATTATATATAATTGATTTTACCAGAATATTAATATATGGAGCCAAGTAACCAGGTACATTACAATTTACAAGTTTCATGAATAATTTATCATGATTAATATGATCAAATGCCTTAGAGGCATCTAGGAAACACAAAAATACATTAGCATCTAGTATTTACAGACCATCTCCTTCAAGGCATACACACATATATCAGTATTATGTTTCTTTTTGAAACCAAATTAGTTATCACTTGTATACAAGTAACATTAAAGTCTATTAATGAGTAAATATTCAAACACCTTAGACATAATACTGGCCAAAGCTTATGGCTTATCTTTACTATTGATTTTACCCTTTATCTTTTAGTACTGGCACCAAAACAATGGATAACATTGTATCTGGCAAAACACCATGTATCAGTAAGCCTGCAAAGCACAAAGCAAACAGAGGTACTAATCTGTCACTACTAAATTTCAGATGCTCAGCAGAAATACCATCAACACCACATGATTTGTTACAATGTAAATATTTTATAACCTGTTTAGTCTCAAATACACTAACTCTTATATCTGGAGTATAGGTAGCATCACAATTAATATTGCTCTGATGTACAGAGTTGATTAATTTAGTGTTCCTTCCATAATTTAACTATATTCTCAGTCCCAGTTACTTTTCAATATTAGCAAGGAGAGACATTGCACTATTTTGTTTTTAATTCTTCCCAAAGTCTCTTGAATTCTTACTGACAAGCTTTCTTGCCAGAGCATCCCTAATTAACTCATCCTAATGATTTTTTATATGCCTTAATGCATACATGAACCTGGTATTAGCTCTGTTTTTGTTGTAATACAGTGACTTGCCTTGGTTTTGCTTGTGCAAACCACACTAAAAAAGCATCGCTGGATGCATTATGACATTCAGCCACATAATCATTCCAGCCCAGGTCTACATGTATAGTTTTTCTCCTAAAGGTATTTAAGTCTAAGCTAATATTATTGAGAGAAGAAACAATTTGTTTATTCATGTCTTTAAATTCCTAATGATATATGTATCATTAGGGATACATACGGTATATTACTTAGCAATACATCAGACTTATTACAATACTATTGTTTGCCCTCACTATCAACTCTGGACCAGTCTAACTTCACTTTACATGTATCATTTACCTGTGACAGCATTGGCATACAATTAATGACACTCAATTAATGGTCAGAACCATATGCAGCATATGGTCAGAACTAGCATAGGAATACAAAATTGCCATATTCAGAACTGCTTGATTTGCTGCATCAGGTGTACACATACAATGATCCAACCATGAGGTGGTGTACCAATTACTAACATAAGTAAAGTTCTCACCAGGAAGACAACACATTGATGAAAGTTAGTGGTGGTAGTTAGTAGTAATGTAAAATTTTGTAAGCAGTGCTTGGAGGACAAAAATAAAATAAAATGCTAGGTATTATTAAGAGAAATGTTAGTTACAAGAGTAAATAAGTGATAAGTAAATTATAGTGACGTACTGATTCCTAAATTTTGGCTGATGCCGATGCCGATTGCAAGGCTGATTATTTAATAAATACAATAAATAATCAATTAATTTATCAACCTTTTAATTAATAGGCTACTTTTCAATATTTTATTATTAGTATAAATATGAAAATAAATATTGTAATTGTAAGGGAGAAAAGGCTTAAAATAACACTTCAAAATACTTATCCAATAAATCTTGCCTTATGAACAATAATTATATGGTACCTATATAGGCCTATAGATTATGAATAAAATAAAAATGCAAAGTTATAAACATAAATCATAATGAACTTTTAACCTTTTTTTGTAAGCAGCTAATATAGTTTTTTGATATTGCTAACACTTTTAAACTCTGTAAAAGTTAATTCCTTTAAATAGAAAAGTAAAAAATATAATAGCCTACTGAACCATAAGTATAGAATGCAGAACAAAAATAAAAATATAAATTTTTAAGTAGAGTAGGTATCACTAGTTATTCAATACCATATCTATTCCATAGTACAGGGTGTCCGAGAATTATCTGTACAAGTTTTGGCTGTTATTAAAAGTCAACCATGAACTGTAGAAATTCCAGTGTTGTCCCATTTTACAGAGAATCTCATTAAGTTTTTTCTGATACCAAGTTTTGACAAGTTTTTTAGAAATTCCAGTGTGTCCGAAAATTATCTGTACAATTTCATCTTTTAATAAAATTCTTGATAACACACGTAAAATTCTTAAACAAGATTATTTAGAATCTGTATTTTCAATAGTTTCTTTTATTAAAGTAACGTTGTTACAAACATTTGATATGTGCACCATCAGTGGTTCACAAAACATCCAATCGATAATCCAAATGTTGCCATGTACGCTGCAGCATATCCACATCAATTCGCTCAATAGCAGCTGTGATTCTTGCTTTTAAATCATCAATGTCTGTCACCCGCGTACAAAAAAGAAAAAACTTGTCAAAACTTGTTATCAGAAAAAACTTAATGAGTTTCTCTGTAAAATGGGACAACACTGGAATTTCTACACTTCATGGTTGACTTTTAATAACAGCCAAAAATTGTACAGATAATTCTCGGACACCCGGTATATACAACTTTTTACAAGTTTAGAAGAACCAACTAAAAAAGCAATGTGACCCTTAATTTAAAATTATTTAATAGTTGAAGTTAAGAATTTGTAAGTTGTAATGAAGAAACCTAAGAATTTTGTTATTTTCTGCATTCAATATATTTCTTTTGGGGGAATATATTTGACCACCACAACTGAACAGACACTCGCTCTCAACTGAAGGAGGAGGTGTACTGGTGCACTTAGGTATTTTAAAACAAGTTTGGGAAGATACTTGAACCTATTACTAAGATAGTGACTGATTTCTGTTTGAACTTTTAAAAAATATTTCAATTCTTTTTCTTGTGATTGTGCTTTCTCTGCTTTATTTTGGTTATCCAAAGTTTCAGATTGTTTTTTTAACTTTTTTTATCATTTGATTTACCTTTCGCAATATCACTAAAGCAACTTTCGAAATTAAAATAAATGACAAGTTTTCATTATCACTTCTCTTCTGCAGACAGATTGAAGATTTGGAGGAGGTAGACGAGTTGCTAGAAAAAACTTCCAATGATTCTATCATTTCAACCAATTCTGCAAGCCAAGTTGCGATGGTTTTATTGATGTCCATATCAAAGTTTTTTCTTCAAAAAATCTTTACTTAATCTTGGGTCAAGGAATGTTGCTAAAACCAAATTTTTGTCTTTTAAATGTGTTTGGAATCTGTTTTTTGCCGAGTTGTTCCATGTAGATATGGTGGTTCCAAGTCCTTCAAAATGTTTTTCTTCAATAGCTTTTTTGAAAAAACTTATGACTTCTACAGATCTACAGAAGCTAAGGCTAACAAAGACCCTAAGATCCACTCTAAGGCTAGCCCGAGAGAAAGGAAAGAGTAGGGGGTTAAGAGAAGAGAAGAGAATAAGGGGTTAAGTAAGGAGCAACACCTATCACTCGTGGGTTAACATTCATTCAGAAAAAGAGGAAAAGTGTCTCACCATCATCATCCGCCGGCCACTGCCGACAAGTCAGAAAAATAGTCGGAGAGAATAGGAGAGGGGTGAAAGATGAAAAGAAGTAAAATAAGAACGCTTACAAACCATGCAAACACAGTCTTAACTCACTGTCATACCATGCAAACTACAAACATGCAAGAAAAGAGTTAGAGACATGCAAAGTAAGGAGGATAAGGAAAAACAAAAAGTGGGTTAGTTTACGCTATGAGCTACATCTACATTCGTATTAGTCTAATTTTTTTTTTTTTTTTTTTTTTTTTTTTGCTGGCATCACACGCTGGCATGTCACAAGCTGGCATTCATCGTCAACAGACTCATCCCCGAGCACCACCACCAGAGCTTCTGTTACTAACTTTGTTGTTATTTAAATTAAACAACGTTAATACCTTTAAAATGTCTGTCAAGACGGTTCTTAAACATATTAACGCTGGTAGAATGAACGACTGACGCGGGAAGATTATTCCATTTATCAATTACTTTAAACGTAAAGAAGTTTTTAGCGATATTAGTAATGAAACGTCTGCCACGCAACTTGAATCCGTTATTGCGAGTATTACTATTATCGAAAGTGAACAATTTGTCAAAATTCATGTTATCGATGTTATTAACGATTTTAAAAGCTTCAATAAGCTCCCCCCTTAATCTCCTAGTTTCGAATGAATACAAGTCTAACACTTTAATCCTATCTTCATAAGGCTTGTTGCGCAATGACGGAATAAGTTTTGTGGCACGATGCTGAACCCTTTCTAACCTATCAATATCCTCACGCAAGTACGGGCACCAAAACTGAACTGCATATTCTAAATGAGGCCTGACTAGGGACTTGTAAAGGGGCAATATGATATCCTTCGACTTTAATTCGAAATTACGCGCTATGAAGCCTAACATCCTATTCGCTTTTGCGCAAGACTCCAGGCACTGGTTCCTAACCTTTAAATCTTTAGTTACGCGTACGCCTAAATCTACTTCCTCGTCAACGCTCGCTAACTCCCTATCATCCATCGTGTACGCGTAATTATTGTTGCGAGAACCTATATGCAAAACTTTACATTTATCTAAGTTAAATTGCATCTGCCACTTATCCGTCCACTCCATAATCCTATTTACATCGTCTTGGATCCTATTTCTATCGTCCTCGTTAACAACCTTACCGCCTATTTTAGTATCGTCCGCGAATTTTGAAACGTTACTAGTCAATCCTACATCTATGTCGTTAATGTAAATTACGAATAACAATGGGCCTAACACTGAACCCTGTGGGACACCGCTACCTACATCTAACCACCCCGATTCACTACCATTAACTACGACCCTCTGTCTCCTAGCACGAAGCCATTCTTCTAACCAGTTAGCTACCTGACCGCGTATACCATGCGCTTTAACCTTCGCAATTAGTCTCCTATGCGGAACTGTATCGAACGCCTTTTTAAAATCTAAATAAATAATGTCAGCTGCCCTATGCCTATCGTATTCGTGCACTACTTCGTTATAAAATTCTAACAAATTAGTTAAACAAGACCTATGGCATCGAAACCCATGCTGACTACTATTAATCAAATCTCTACTTTCTAAGTGATCGATAATACGATCCCTAACTACGGATTCCAAAAGTTTACCGACAATTGACGTTAAGCTAATGGGCCTATAATTGCTAGCTACCGCGCAGTCACCTTTTTTAAAAATAGGCGTGACGTTAGCTAATTTAAAGTCTTCAGGAATAATCCCCGTTTCGAGTGACTGATTAAAGATCTTCGTTAAGGGGCCTACGATAACTTCTTTCAAATCTTTCAAATGTCTGGGATAAAAAGCGTCAGGGCCTGGAGCCTTGCTAACTTTTAGCCTATCGATATAATGCGCAATCTCAGCCTCGTAAACAGTTATTTCATCTAAAATAGTCTCGCAACTAAATGGAACGATATCATCCACGTCGGGGACATTATTTACGTCTTCTATGGTAAAAACTGTCGCAAAAAAGCTATTGAAAATACCCGCCATCGCCTGAGCGTCAGAAGCCAAAGCGCCATTAACATCCACTAGAGGGCCTATGTTATTTTTTACCGGCTTACGATTATTAACGTATTCAAAAACTTTTTTGGATTATGTTTACTATCCGCAGCTATAAGTATCTCTAAATTACGCTTGGCATTCCTAACTGATCTTTTAACCTGACGTCTAAGCTCGATATATCTATTAAAGTTAGCTACCTCTCCATTGCGCTTACTAAGTCTATACGCTCTATTACGCTCGTTTATAAACTCCTATTTCCCTACTCCACCACTTCGGCCTACCGCGATTTCTAGCGCGCTTGAGCCTACGAGGAATAAACTCCCTTTCAATATTCCTAAAACTTTCTTTAAACGCCACCCAACGCAGATTTGTGTCATTACCCATAAATAAGTTATCCCAGTCCACTACTCTCATCCTATCCGCGAAACTATCAAAATTAGCCATACGAAAATCAGGGACTTCTATTACGTTACTATCCTGAGTGTTTTCTATCAATAACTTAAACCTAAGAATTTGATGATCGCTACATCCTAAACTCTCGCCTACTTCTAAACCTTCGACTATATTCTCGCCGTTCGTCTTCACCAAATCTAAAATATTGTCACCGCGCGTAGGTTCGGTAACTATGTCGTAAAAAGTTATCGTCCATAAACTCAACCAATCTCAAACCCTTTCATTACCCGTAAAATTCTCGTAATTAACATTAGGGCAGTTAAAGTCTCCGACAATTATACTATTCCGATTGTCAATAAAATTACCAAGAAGTGAGTAAAATCTAGTATCTATATCGAGGGTTTGAACGGGAGGTCTATAAACAACGACAAAATTAAAACTAATACTACGCGCCCTAACTTCAACACAGATCGCATTAATTGCTGCCGGAAAATCTAACTTAACCTCGATAGCCCTAAGGGAATTATGAATGTACAGCAAAACGCCGCCTCCAAATCTATGTAACCTATCATTAATAGAGAGTTTAAAACCCGGTATATCAAGTTCCCCCAACAAGTCCCGAGTCACGGTATTTAACCAAGTTTCAGTGATAGCAACTATATCATAGTTGCCGGAATAAATTACCGCCTTAAATTCATTTAATTTATTTCTAATAATACGCGCATTGCAATAAAAGACGTTTAAGTTATTTTTTACCACGGGCCTGCGTTTTAAACTATTTATCACGTCGGGCCCGCGTTTCCCGGACCCACAACGTTTAAAGAAGGCTTCGACCTATACAGCTTTCGCACGTTTTCGTCTATTAACCTACCTAGCCTAGCATTACCTATTTCATTAAAATGCACCCCATCTTTTATAAAAAGGCTAGGCTCATTGAATTTGGACCACAGCTTTACGAAGGGTACACTTTCCTCAGCACAAATCTCTTCTAATTTGTTATTAAAAAATATTGTTTTTGACGTAATTCTAAGACCCAACCCGTGCCTAGGGGTAATACCTAGAACTAAAGACCTATCTGACCTCGCCTTCAGGGACCTAATTAAGCCCTTGTATATCTCCAAAAGGTCAGGCACTCTCGTATCGGGCCTATACGAGTCGTTGCCTCCTACCATCGTCACCAACATTGAGTGACGGGAAGCAACGTCAACCCTATCCACTTCGTCTCTAACTCTGTCAACCCTGGCCCCAGGGAGACAGACCCTCCTCCTCTTGGTTGGATTCTGTTTAACGAACTCTTTGTCCATGTGGCGCACTAAAGAGCCCAATTAAAATAGTTTCCCCCTCATTCACGTCCCTTTCCAAATGGGCGAAAGGGTTCAAAACCTCGATAGGGGGGGGATTCCTATCACCTAACGTACGCGGCCTAGCTCCACCCTTAACCTCTCTAAATCCCTCGCTATCTACTACTCTCGGACTAACCTTAACCCCTTCCTCAACTCTATCTAACCTTCCCGACAAGCTACCTCACCCTGCAAATTACTAACGTCTTCAACGTTAGTATTGGTTCGGCCTACGTCAACCGTAGCCCTAACCCTGCCCTCATCAAGCGTTGCAAGTCTATCCACTACCTCACGTACACTGCATTTTATACCAACTAATTCCTCCATGAACTCGCAAAAGAAACAAACTGATCTATCGGTAATCGCCACTGGACCGCCATTATAATCCTTAAATTCTGAATACCACCGGTTAACCCTACACCTAACACACGACGCTTTCTGCGACGGCATCGCGGAGTTAAAAATTTAAACCGTCACAGGTATAAGTTAAATTAAGCCGTCACGCTATGAAAACTTCTAAATCGCTAAAAACCACTAATATTCAATTACTTAACTATAACAATGTAAATTTAAAGAATTTAAAGAATTATGAGAAACATCTGATCTTCCACAAGAAATACCTGCTGAAGTTGACATTATGCTGTCTGATTCTGAGGAATTAGACATAGAAACACTTGAAAATGTAAGTGAAACTTATATTAGGAATTATTTCGGATGCAATATCATCCTGTTTACTCATCCTCTCTGTGACATCTACAAAATTTTTCAAAATTTTTATCAACTTCACTAAAATTTGCCATTGGTTTGAATCTAAGCTTTGCATTTTTGGATGATTGCTTGCGAAAGCTATAAGTGCTGATTTTTGTTCCAGAGTTCTATCCAGCATAAAATATTGGATTATTCCATTGGGTTTGAAGATCTTGAATAAACCTGTGCTCTGGAACTTTATATCTTCTTTGATATTCCTGAGATTATATGCTTACAAATTGCAATAATATTTTTGACATAACATTGCTCTAATATGGTATCATTCAACAGAAGTTGGAGTGAATGTAAAAAACATGGCAATGATTGCAGACCAGCTTGGGAAATCCCTGCTGCCATGTTGGCTGCATTATCTCTAGCAAGAAGATTAACTTTTATTGGGGATATTTGAAAATCTTCCATGGTTTTTTTTAATACACTAACTAATATTTGCTGATGTATAGGATTTTAAAAAAGGAATAACCCTTATTAGTGCAGACTTTTGCTCAAAATTTTCTGTAAGCCTATGACCAGTTAAACTCATGAAATATGTATTAGATGTGCTAGCAGTCCATCCCTCGCTGGTAAAAGTAATGTAAGATGCTGTAATTTATACTCTTGAATTCTGTTTTACTCATAAATATTTTGTACTGTATTTTCTAGATGGTAATGAATAATTTGGACAAGCATTCTTTAACAGCCTCTGAAATCCAATATCTTCTACAATAGAGAATGGCTGTATGTCCACAGCTATCATTTCTCCTATAAGATTATGCATTTTCATTGATCTACTATCATTTATATCCCACAGTTTTTGTTTTTCAAAACTTTCTAACAAGGTTGGTTGAAACAAGGCTTTTCTTTTTCATACAGTGGTGTCATCAGATGAAGAATGCTTTCTCTTCTTTCTTCTTCCAGTGCCAAAATTTCTTTTTTGATTCTTTTCTTAATTCAACTGGATGCTTTGTTTCTAAATGTTTAATCATATTTGTTGTTGTACTTCCTTTGCCTGGTTTGCTTCTTGAAATCAATTGACTACAAATATTATATTTGCCTTTAGTTTCATCATCTTTATGAATAGTGAAAAAATTCCAAGCAATGCTCTTTGATTTTAGTGTTTTACCTGAACTGGTGCTTGCCAAAGTTAAATTTATAAATTAAGTATAAGATTCAGCTTAGCTCAATTTAAAGCTTTTCTCCCAGTATAAATTAAGTAGGCCTAATCTCTCTAAATAATGAATTGCCTAAGATACTAAGTAACTTTAAACTAACTTGCCTGGAAATGAGAAAAAGAAATAAAAATGAGAAAATACAGTATTATGAAATAATACTGCCTCCTCATGGAGGCAGTGGAAGTGAAGAAATGGAAAATGGAAAAAGAATTATGAGAAACATCTGATCTTCCACAAGAAATACCTGCTGAAGTTGACATTATGCTGTCTGATTCTGAGGAATTAGACATAGAAACACTTGAAAATGTAAGTGCTTGTTGGACAGACACACCTAAATGGAAAAAAATGAATATTGAAGTCAAAGAAAGAAAAATGTGGGCCAAAATCCAAATGTATATGCATCTAAAAATTAAGTAATTTTCCTGAGTAATCAACAGCTGGTGAATGGGGCATTTTTATCAGTGTTTGAGCTTCTAGATCTTTTGGTCCAAGAAACGAATTGTTATGAGCATAATGACAAAAATTGCCAAAGTTTCAACATTGAAAAAAAAGAAATGTGTAATTTTATTGGAGTAATATTGCTTTCTGGATACAATCTGTGGACAAATGAAAAGGACTATTGGAGCCGGGTAAAGGATTTAGAATGCCCAATATTTGCTGAAACAATGAGCAGAAATTGCTTCCAGGAAATAAAGACATTTCTACATGCTGCCAATAATAGTAATTTGTGCAATAACAAGATGGCCAAGGTTATGCCATTATACAATCTGTTAAATAAAAACATTTCTCAATTTGGAATTCATGAAGTTTTGAGTATCGGAGAGTCTGACTCCTTACTTTGGACATCATAGTTGTAAACAGTACATAATGTGGGAAACCAATCAGATTTGGTTTCAAATCTTGGGTACTTGCTAGTTCTACAGGGATGCCTTATATAATAACTTTGTATGAGGGGCAGACACCTAATAAGCCCTCTACCAATGAACCATTGGGAACTCGTGTTATAAAAGATTGTATCTCAGCATGTAGGAATCCAAAAGATCACCACTTTTATTTCAACAACTTCTTTACTTTGTACAACATAATATTGGAGCTCAATAGCATGGGAGTTAGAGCTACAGGCACAGTGCGAAAAAACTGAACAAGATTCTGCCCAGTCCTAAGTCAAGCTGTAATGAAGAAAAAAACCAAGAGGATTTTATGACTACTGTTCAGAAGGCAATGGTGAGATTGTTACTTGGAACAACAATGTTATAACTTTCTGCAGTAATGCTGAAGGAGTTAACCCACTTGGTCAAATTAGATGTTGAGTCAAAGGAAATGGGAAGGTCATTGTTCCACAACCTGCTGTTGTAAAGTCTTATAATAAAGGAGTGGGTGGTGTTGATTTATTTGACAGATCTTCCTGATGTTCAACCTAAAATCTATGGCAAAAAGTGGTACTGGCCACTAATTACACAGGTCAACAAAAAATTTTTTTTTTTTGTTGCCAAGGAAATTCGTACGAATTTAGGGTATTTTGGGGTTGCTGAATTCCAAAATGAAAGTAGTTTTTCCGATTTGGCTCTAGTTCTTGAGATAATGAATACCCTCAATTAATAGGAAACGTAACCATAACACGTGCATATGGGAAACTACAGGAACATTCTAGATGGTGAGACACGCAAATATTAGTGTTTACTCCGCGATCATTCTAGAATATTCCCCCTCCGTATATAAGTCATCGGCCACCCAACCAGTAAGTAGGCTCCGCCTGAACATTAAATTTTTTGCATTTTTACGTGTTTCAATGGGGTACCAATTATCTCATAAATTAGAGCCAATCTAGCAAAACTGATGTCATATTTGGAATCAGCACCACAAAGTTACCCCAAAATCACACTAATATGATTGGCAATAAAATGAGTGTTGATCAGTGTTATTAGTGCGATCAATATGGCAGTAGTTTGTTCCTGGCATTTGTACGAGCTCCCATCTGGAGCCTCCATCTTTAACAAGGAATACAGGCGAACTTTAGTACAAATTTTACTTCAACAAAGTAAACCAAAACCAAGACCTTAGCAGCATCATTGCCAGGACCAAGATGAAGAGGAGCTAGACCCCCACAGAAGATAGAACTGACAACATAAAGTACTATCCATCATCACTCACTACTTCCAGGTGATGCATTCTATGCAAGAAAAATGGCAAAGTTCAGTGCACAAAATGCGCTGTGACATTACATTTGAAGACTTGCTAGCAGCAATATCATGAGAAAAAATAATGCTAGTTTTATTATTTTCTAATTATGTATACTTTATACATTGCCATTGTTTTAATTTGTTCCTTTGTTGAAAGACTATAATAATTGTTACAACCTTTATATCAATAAAATGTTTTATCAATATTTATAATTTCTAAGTCTTACTGACTCCCTAGGGAGTCATATCAAAGATTGTATAACTATGCAATATAATGTTCAACATTAAATTTTAAGAAAATCATATCCATTAAAAGCATTCGGGACATGCTGTGTTAATAATGCTTAAACAAAATAGAACCTTTTTCCTCCTTTGAAGGAATCACAAATTCAGTTATTCTTGTTTACACTGATTACAAATTTGAAAATAGAATTTTTCTATTACCAACCAATTTTGAAGGAAATGCCAATGAAAATTGACAATTTTCTTAATTTTTTGGTATATTTAATTGTACAAAGAAGAAGAAGAAGAGTACCTTACCAAAAATGTTTTTGCAGCTGATTTTTGCTTATAACTAGTACTAGGGGCTTTTCTTAAGTGTCCAACAGTAGTCAATCAATATACTGGGGCTATATCTTCCTTGGTGCTGCTTTCTCATGGTTGATATATCCTGATTAAATCTTTCACCATGCTCATTGCTGACAGTGCCCAGGTTTGATGGGAAGAAGTCCAGGTGGGAGTGCAGGAAATGCATTTTCAAAGACATGTTACACCCTATCTCTTGGTAAGCACTAAGCATTTGCTCCACCAGGGGAAACACAATTTCCTGATTTGACATTGCTGGGGAAATCATAGTTGCTTCTTTAAAAGCTTTCCATGCTGTTCTTTGAACCTCATTCAGAGACTTATCAAATGCAGTCTCTTTCATCACTTCTCTGATCTGTGGTCCCACAAAAATCCCTTCTTTGATTTTCTTCTTACTGTTTTTCAAGAATTTCTGTTTTAGATATAGAAATCCACATCTATCTCTCTTCATGGCTTTTACAAAATTTTTCATCAAACCAAGTTTGATATGCAGAGGTGATAAGAAAACTTTTGCTGGAGCTACTAGGGGTTGATGGGCAAAATTTTTCTGTCCTGGAACCAAATTTTGTTGAAATGGCCACTCTTTCTGCGTATAATGACTCCCCTTTTTTTAAACTTGGCTGTCCCACTTGCAGAGGAAACAGGAGAACCTTGTGTATCCTAACTGTAAGCTGTGGAGAAGTGCAATCACTTTGAGATCACCATAGATATGCCAGGAGTGTTTGATAGTCATTGTTTCAAAAGTAACTACATGTTGTCATATGATTCCTTCATATGAACTTTATGTGCAATTGAAACTGAAGGATAGTCATTACCATTGTGCAATAGTACAGCTTTCTAACTCAACTTTGATGAATTGAGAAAAGCCTCTATTCCTTAGGATTGTGCTCTTGAGCAAGTGCCTCCATGAGAGCATTTGCATCATTCCAATACACGAAATCACTTTTCATAGAGAAAAATGATGTAAAGTGTGTCTCACTTACAAAATGATATTTTTACAGTTTCACAAGAAATCTTAACCTTTTAATCTAGAACCTAAGAGCTCAGCCTGAATTTTAGATGGATTCAACTCTGACAAGATCATTTAATTCTGACTGAGAAATTAAATGAGATTCATCCAATGAAGGTGGTTGAAATTGTCTCCATGTCATGTCTGTTCAAAGGTTCATAATGAGATTCATCATCAGGTTCATCATCATCATCTAAAGTCCATGTCTTTGGTGGTTTTGGTACTGGCAAATCATCACAATGTAAAAGAGGTTGCATGGCTGACTAAATTAGGATATTGAATTGCATGTTTAGATTGTGAGGAATGTCCACTTATCTTCATTAAACAGAAGTAGCAGTCAGTCAAGTGGTCTCTTTGTTCACTCCATACCATTGGGACTGAAAAAGGCATTGAAGAATGAATACCTTTTAACCACCCTCAAAGACTTTGCACAAGAAGCACAACATATATGGGGTGCCCAGATTATGTCTTGATCTCCTACTTTGCAACCAAAATAAAGTTCATATGCCTTCTTAAAGGAGTGAAATCCTGCTTTTGAGATTGTTGTAAATTTGCCACACACAACAAAAACTGTCAGGGCTGTTTGCAATGCCGGATTTAAGGGCCCCACAAAGTACCTTAAACTTTTTTGTCTTATCAACATAAAAAAATACTGTGAAGAAATATTTTGGTTTCTTTCAGTATCCACCTAAAATTTATTGCTTAGTCTAAATTAATTTTGCGTAAAAATATCAACAAATTTATATTTTTGTATAATTTGTCTCAATATCTTTGGAAAATAATTCATATTTCTAAATAATGCTGCAAAAATAACAAGTTGCTAAAATATTGCTAAGTCGCTAGATTCCAACATTTGTCGTTAACTGGATCACAAAGTTGCTAAATCTAGCGACAAAATCTCTAAATTGGCAATGTTGGCTCATAATCTGTGATGTTCATAACTTTGTGTGCTGCTATTGTGCCGCGTTGTTTGTTCAGTGCCTTTTGTGGTGAGTACCAATAGAATATTTTTTATATTTTAGTATAAATAGATTAGTTAAAAAAGAACAAAGAATAAAGTTTCTAGATTGTTTATAGTGATCAAGGCCTCTTACTGCTTCCTTTGATTGCTTTTTTGTATATTTACAACATATGTTGTATATCAGTATTTATGCAGAACATATTTTAATTAAGCACACACCTAGTCTGTGAAAAAGTAAATCATTCTGTAAGTCAATTAACTTATCTGAAAAATATCTGATTTTATCATTATTTCAACATTGATTTAAACTAGCTTAGACTTCAGACAGAGAATAGCCAACACATCAATAAATGTCACATTCATTTGTTACTTCACTGCAATAATTTTTTTTGTTAGACTGCTATTTTTACTGTACCATATTTCCAGTGTCATTGGATGCTCCCTTAAACCTGCAAGGGAATATCTAGATGTGATAGTACTGTAGATTTATTCTTGCTTCATTGAATAGTAAGGATAAAATATACTATTTTTTGGTTTTTGTAATTTTGCAGGTTTTTACTATTATTTGAAAAGTACAGACTAGTACATTATGGCTGACCATCATAAAACTCCACGATGCTATAAAAGTGGGGCACATAAACGCAAGGTGGCAAGCGATATAAAAATGGAGCAAGATGCCTTAGCAAAAATACCCAAAACTTCTGTGTTTCAAGAGTGCATCTGCATCTATGGAAAATGTTTGTGAAAAATGATATGATGAAGCTGTATATACTAGGTAAAGGCAAAGAATGTGGAGATAAAAACAATGAAGATGGTGAGGGAAAAGAGCAAGAATATGTAGAAGATAGAGATCAAGCAGATCATGCTGCAGATGGAGGAAAAGATAAAGAAGCTGAAGCTGAAAATGACATTGGTGCATGGCCAGAACATTTATCAAATGATTTTATAGAATGTTGGATAAGGAGGGATATAACGAGCCTGCAGAATTGTGATGCAAAGTTATTTGAACTAAAATCCTGGAAGCAAAGGGATGGAAGTAGTTACTGCAAATGTCAACCAAGTATGTTTAAAAGGCATTTGCAAAATGGAGAGAGAGTGAATTGTTCATGGTTGTGCTTTTCACCAACAAAGGGCAAAGTGTACTGCTTCCTTTGTAAACGCATGGGCAGGGGTAAGTCACAACTCTCTGATGAAGGATACTGTGATTGGAAGCATGCCAACACATGACTCTCTGATGAAGGATACTGTGATTGGAAGCATGCCAACACATGACTCTCTGAACATGAAACATCAAAAGATCATTTTGAAGCTGTATTGGCATTGGCAAGCCGAGCATGGAATAGTGGAAGAATTGATATGAATTTGGAGAAACAGTTGGAACAAGTGGAACAATATTGGTGTAAAATATTACACAGACTTATTAGTGTGTTAAAATTTATCTATGAAAGAGGCCTGGCTTTACATGGTGACAATGAAATTATTGGATTGGCCAACAATGGCAATTATCTGGGTCTTCTGGAGCTATTGTCTCAGTATGATAACTTCCTACATGAACACATTCAATCGCATGGAAATTGTGGAAGTTGTCATACCAACTACTTCAACAATATGTGAAGAACTTGTTGATCTCATGGGAAAACAAGTTTTGAATGAAATTATTAGTCGTATCAAGTCTTTGAAATACTATTCCATTTCTCTTGATTCTACAACAGATGAGAGCCATGTTGATCAGCTGACGTTATATTTAGGTACATAGAGAATACTACACCAGTCAAATGATTTGTGACATTTATGCTAAACCAGGGACACAAAGCACAGGTGATGTTTGATGGCTTGATTAAATTCCTTGATCTTCACAAGATGGACATTCAAAACTGCTGTGGCCACTCTTATGACAATGCATCAGCAATGAGTGGAAGATACAATCGCCTTCAAGCCAAAGTAACTGGTGTAAACAATCTGGCAGCATGGATTGGATACCTTGCTCAGGACATTCACTGAATCTGGTGGGAAAGGCTGCAGCTGTTATTTTTTTCCTTCCTTGAAGAAGTCTGTGTGTTCTCGGCCTCTATGCATCATTATGAAATATAGTACTTAATGATATTCTGAAATCAGCTGATGGTCCAGTCACTGTACCAAAGAGAGTGACTACAACACGTTGGTTATGCAAAGCAAATGCAACCAAAGCTCTTCATCAAGGGTATCCACACTTCAAAAAAGCATTAAAGAAACTTGCAGAAGATGAGGATGAGATCCCAAAAGTTCGTTGTGAAGCAAAAAGTCTGTTCGAGTGTATGTGTATGTTAGAAACTGGTATATATACACAGTTTTCTGGCATGAAATTCTACACAGGGTGAATACAACAAGTCATGTTCTGCAAGATCCAAAACTTGACTTGAATACTGCAGTTGCAGCTGTTAAATCACTTAAGAAATTTGTTGATGACAAACGTGAATATTTCGATACATATGAGGCTCAAGGTGCTAAGAAATCAAGCACAACAACCTATGCACAGATGCAGAAACGTCAATGACAAAGAAATGTTTGCCTTGATCCTTTGGACTATGGTCAAGAACCAGAAGCAAACCTTACAGCTTCAGAGAAGTTTTGTATAGAGAATTTTCTACCAGTGATTGATCAGTTTTTGAGCTCACTTGATTGTCTGTCAGCGTATGAAGAACTCTGTTCAAATTTTGGATTTTTGGGTCATCTGGAAAAGTTAATGACAAGAAATTGAACAAGCAGCAAACATTCTAGTTGACAAGTACAACGAAGACTTAAATGGCTCCCTAGGTATTGAACTAATTTAGTTTGCTGAGTTTTTAAGGGTCTTTGAAGAAGAAGAAAAAAATGACTGCATTGGATGGCACCATTTTCTGTACAAACTAATCATTGAAAAATCTGTTAGACTCATTTTCCAATGTTGAAACCACCCTTTGTATGTATCTTGTTTTAATGGTCACTAACTGTAGTGGAGAAAGATCATTCAGTAAGATGAAAATTATCAAGAACAGGCTACGAACAGCAATGACAAATGAATGGCTTAGTAAGCTAGCCATAATGAGCATTGAGTATGACATACTGCGCAAGTTGGACTTCAGTAATATTGTCAAGGATTTTGCTAAACAAAAGTCATGAAAAGTTCCTGGCTTATTGTAATTCTTTCTACCCCACAGGGCCCACACACTTTTTATTGAGCTATTCTGAGTCTGAGAAACAGTATGTCAAAAACGCATATGTTAGTAGTAAACTAGTAAAATACGGTAAAATTCAATGTTTTTATAATGCTTTAATATAATACACACTGTTTTATAATAAACATAGTTGTGTGAGTTTGAATTAATGAATAATTTGTGTAATTAATAACCTGCTGATTTATTAGGGAGTTTGTGGCTAGATATGAGTAGGACAGTAAGTAGAAATGGTTTGAAGTGGACATTTGTAATTACTAATGATTATTGATACAGCATTATCAGTTGTTTTGCATATTATGTATTGACAAATAAATTTTTTTCTGAAGAGGGCTCCCACATTGCTAAATCTGGCCCTGGCTGTTTGCATACTTATGAGACATTCTCACTTTCATATCACAAAAGTGCTATTTTTCCACCAAATATATACCAAAACAGAATGAATAGCTAAATGCACTTAATCAATAAACTGATGGGTAGCAATGCACGAGACAGACTGACAGAGATTAGCATGAATGCGCACTTCTAACCCATGACAATGTGAATGTCCTGACAGGTATGTGCTTGTCTAATTTGATGAGAAGCAGTTGCTGCAGACTCAACTGACTTGTACTATTTAATTTATCTACCAATCACTAATCAGTTTACCATTGTCAGATTTGCTCCACCCAGGAATGTCAAAGACATGATATATATATATATATATATATATATATGAGAGAGAGAGAGAGAGAGAGAGAGAGAGAGAGAGAGAGAGAGAGAGAGAGAGAGAATACTTAAATATATACAGGGTGAGTCAAAAGTCTGGAAGTATAGGAATTATGCTTTTCAATGCAAATATATTTGCATTGAAAAATGGTTTGCATGTTTCCTGACTTTTGACTTACACTTTACATCTTATATATAAACATGTAAATATAAATAATATGCATAATATAAAGATTTTATACAAAATTAATGACTAACAATAAATCTTGTATTATGATGTGAACTGAGGAATGCTATCTCAATCTCAAAGAGTTTTAAATTGCAAATCTCTCAAAAACTGTGTGTGACAAAAAATATCTGTTTTCATTTTTGTAATCAGCATAAAAAAGAAAGTAAGAATCAATCACATTTATCAAAAGGAGAAAAACTTTGTTGAACAGCAATTTAGCTAGGTTAGGATTAGACACTAGAGTTTTTAATTATTGCTCCAGCTTACAATGCCTGCCTGAGTACCAGGGATGGGGTCAAATACGTATTTGTATTTGTATTTACAAATACACCAAAATGGATATTTGCATTTGTATTTGTATTTGAGAATTTAAAAGCTGCATATTTGTATATGAATTTGTATTTGAGCCTTTTATTTGCCATATTTGCTTCAAATACAGTCAAATACACTAATGTAATTTAAGTTAAATGTTTTAAATCCATTGTACAGACAGTAGATATCTTAATGTTACTTAAAGTAAGTAATTCGTGAGAGATACAGCCGGGAGGGCACACAAACCTCCAGGACCGAGCACATACATTGGAGCGTAAAAAGCCCCAATGTACATGCTTGGACCCCCTTGCAGGGATGCATTATAATAAAACAGTCACATAGTGCAAGGACCTGTGCATATAACTACAAATTGATATGAACAGTAAAAATCAAACATTGAGAAATATGAATTTATTTTCTTTAATTATGCAAAAGTGCAGAAATATCAAGAAGTGTGAAATAATTTTCTCTAATAAAAATAATAAACAAGAGGAATTTGTTACTTTTCTTGCCTTGGTGTGAAAATGAAGTCTACTTTGATAAGAGCCAAAGTATTGCAATGTTAAGTTTTATACAATAAGTACTATACCAGTGTCCCGTAGTGTAAATCCTTACGGTACAAAAGAGTTCGTCTCCGACGAATTGCATTCTAAACCTTGAACCCAAAATTCCTTTGTTCTGACATCACAGTGTGTGCGTTCTTTCATGCGCGGAGAAATCCAATGTAATCCGTATAAATCCACATAAATCCCATTAATCCGTATAAATCCGTATAAATCCCAGTAATCCAAATCTAATCCACATAAATCCCAGTAATCCAAATCTAAATTGTAAGATGCGAGGTGCATATGAAAATATGCACATCGCATGAATTCTTCGATCCCTCCGTGTCTCTATTATTGTCAGCATCGCGTGATGCAAGGCAAGCGTCTATAAACACCTCAGTTTATATTTTTTATTATTAAATTTTCTCAAAAAACCTGATCTATTCCCATAGATAAAGCATAATTGTGTCAACCTATAGCCCACCAGATTTCCCCTAGCTCGACCTACTCGCATACCAAATTTCAGCTCTTCCTAACCCCTATTTCTCTTTTCCAAAGAATCACGCAAAAGTGATTCTCTCGATTATGAAATTCATTTGCGCCCTGTAAATTCCTTCCAAATCAGTTCCCTTTTGTATAGGTTCGACCCTCCTTCCAGGCCGCCCCTCTGGCGCCTCTCGATCCTATAATTATGCTTTACTATCAAAAGAAATACGGTAATAGGCAAGGCCTATTTGGCCCAAGCTGAGCCTATTCGTATTTCTCACGATGTACGCAGGTGTACTCCTGGAGGCGTACCTCAGCAAACATTACGTGCTAATTACAAAGCATGTCTAGAGTCCGATCCCGCAAATTCTTTCCTTTGCAGCGACCCGGACTTGTTTGACCAATTATTGGACTTCTTGGTCGAACACGAAAGCATCATCGCACTCAAGGGTGATGCTTTGGGACGTTCAAACCTCGTCCCCTTTCATATTAATCTAGCGGATAACACAAAGCCCATCTACATTCCGCCATATCGCGTTCCGCACTCCCAGCAGTTGGTTGTTGAGGAACACGTGAAGGAGATGTTAGATTTGGATGTTATCCGACCGTCGGTTAGTCCTTGGTCTTCTCCGTTGATCCTGGTCAAGAAGAAGGACGGAACGTTAAGACCGTGCATCGACTACCGACGCCTGAATAAAGTGACCGTTCCAGACCGATTTCCGCTTCCCAACATGCAGGAGGTCATTCAATATGTTGGTAAAGCTAAATATTTTACCTCGCTGGATTTAGCTTCAGGGTACTGGCAGATGTCTCTGTCTCCAGAGTCACGGCCATGTACTGCGTTCACTACCAACCAGGGCCATTACGAGTGGAATGTTTTGCCATTCGGGTGCCGAAACGGTCCTGCGAATTTCTCTCGACTTATGAACATTGTGTTGTCCGGATTATTAGGTCTCATGCCTTAGTCTATCTAGATGACATAGTGATCTATAGCGATACAGTCGAAGAACATTTCGTACGTCTTGCCAAAGTCTTCAACGTCTTTCGAACGAGAATCTCAAACTAAAATTGACTAAGTGCCAATTTTTCCGATCCTCGCTTGTGTATTTAGGATTTCTTCTTGCCTCTGACGGAATCCGACCGGATCCCGCCAAACTTCAGGTTCTCCTAAATTACCCTGTTCCTCGAAACGTTGATGAAGTGCGAACCTTTATCGGGTTTGTAGGATTCTATCGCAATTTCATTCCTAGGTTTTCAGACATAGCCGCTCCTTTGACCAATTTGTTCAAAAAGAAGGCTACTTTTGAATGGAATTCTGAGCATCAGAAGCCTTCACTGATCTCCGCGACAAACTCCTGCAAGAACCCATACTGCAGTTCCCGGATTTTGGTAAACCTTTTATAGTAGCCACGGACGCTTCTAACTACGGGTTAGGTGCCGTCCTACTCCAAGAAGTAGAAGGTACCGAACTACCTGTGGCTTATGCGAGTCGGTTACTATCCAAACCCGAACGTAACTATTCAGGGACTGAACGAGAAGCTTTAGCCATCGTATGGGCCCTGAAGAAGTTCAAGAATATTATCTACGGGTATAAAATAACAGTAAAAACGGACCACGCTCCGTTAACCTCATATTTTCTAAAAAACTACCCGACGGGCGATTAGGTCGCTGGGCTCTTACCGTCCAGGACTTTAGCCCCGAATACGTTCACCGTCCCGGAAAACTCAACGTTCTCCCGGATTGTTTATCCCGAATAAATAAACCCGAAGAGGTCCGTGGAATTCATCGGATTGAGACTATTCCCAATTTCGATAGAGACACGCTCTTCGAGGCACAACGCAAGGACTCGTATATTCTAATTTGGTGCAGCAATTAAAAGCCCAACCAAATTCGGAACTTCACCAGTTGTATGCTTTCCAGGATCAAATTTTGAATTATCAAATTTCTCCTGGGCAATACGTGGTAGAAGTTCCCGAGAGTCTTCAAGACGTGGCAATCAAACTTTGCCACGACAGCGTTTGTGCTGGGCATCCCGGAATTGAACGAACCCTAAAGTTGGTCCAAGCGCGTTACCATTTCCCACTCACGCGCACCAAGGTAACAGAACATTGCAAGGCATGCTCGCATGTGCCAGGCATAAAGGAGCGCGTCCGCCCACCGCGCATATGCATGCGTACCCCGTTCCTGTTAGACCTTGGGAGCGCGTAGGAATGGACGTGATGGGCCCCTTTATCCAAAGTCGAAATGGAAACAAATACGTTGTCGTTTTCACCGACCATTTTACCAGGTATAATGAAATTGTACCTGTGCCTGCCCATACATCGGAGATAATTGCCAAGTGTTTACTCGAACGAGTAATTCAACGGCACAACACGCCGGTCGTGTTGCTCTCGGACAACGCTCGGGAATTTACCTCCGCGATGTTCGTAGAGTTATGCAAACGTCTCCACATCCAAAAGGTACAAATAACACCGTACCATCCGGCAGCAAATGGTCTGGTTGAGAGGCAGAACGAAAAGATCCTTAACGTCCTACGACATCTCGTGGACGCGGACCAACGTAATTGGGACGAGTGCATCTCCATGGTGCAGTGGACTGTTAACAACAACCACAGTCAACTCATCGGGGACACCCCTCATTTTAGATTGTATCATTACGATGCAAGATTTCCTTTCGACCTCCCAAACGACTCCACCGAAGAGGGATTTGACCTACAGGAGCCTCAACGCTATGCGGACGACCTGGCTCGCCATTCGTTTCAGGTTTTCGAAGATACACGACGATGTCTCAACCATGAGACCGACCGAATGGTCCACTACCAACACAAGCGGTACCCTAAGCAACGGACCGTAATACCTGGAAACCGTTGCTGGTTGGCAGGTACGAAGCCTCCGGGCCTCAGTCGAAAACTCTGTCCAAAATGGGTAGGGCCATATCGCGTCCTCGAAGACCTGGGGCATAACACCTTCACCATCCAACACTTACAAACCTTAAAGAAAAAGGTTGTTCATGCCAACCAAATTAAGGTTACGAATGAGGATCCGAATCCCCCTCAACCGAAGTCGTCCCGACAACAAGGGGATACAACCCAACCCCGCGTTACCACTACCGAAACCGAGAAGTCGGACGAGTGGGAAAACTACCTAAGGCCCCCTCGGACTACCCTGTCCGTACAGCCTGAGGAAGCTATCCTTGAACCTGAAAAGAACTGGAGCCACTCCCTGCTGCTCCTTCCTCACCTTTGGAAGAAGCCCCGGAGACAACTCCAAACTTTAAAATTCTACCGGAGGGCCCCGCAGCCAGTGAGGAGCCCCCCGACTCACCATCACCACCCTCACCTATCGACGACCTTAAAACAGACCCTACGGTGACATATCGATTTCGACCACAGGAGTCGTCGCAAGGCCCGTGGACTCGCTCCCAATCGCGAATACCCGAGTCACTAGAACACACACATAGCCCTTTACTCGAGCCAAGCTCCGACCCCGTACCCACACTCCACTCCGTCCCTAAGACACCTACACAAGACAAGACACCTCCACAAAGCCCCTCCCTACCACCGAAAACCCCCCAGCTGCCATCGACTCGGCCTGCTCCAACTGCGCGAATACCCGAGTCCCTAGCCACTACTCAGCGACCCATCCACCTCACCCCCTTCGTCCCCCGGACCGACCTTCGGTCAAACCCAAGGTGAGACCCAAATTCCCGTCCTGGAGAACTTCTCGGAAGTAACCGCTAACACACCCAAAATTATTAATAATGTTAACTTCGGCCACTATGCTTACCTTTGTCTCCATTCTCTATCATTATTGTTATACCCTTCTTCGATGCTCAAATATACAACGCTTATCTTGTCACCCCTTTTTCCCACAGTTTACTCTATGAGGGAAAACGTGACCCGTTTCATCTTACACACAGAACACCCATACTTTTTCCTTTCCAAAACCTACCAACAGTACACCCGGTTTACCACCCGCGACATTACTCACTGTAGAACACCTTTGTCAACCAAATTCCAAATAAGTTCCGATCTCCTCCTGTCCATCCCCCAAAAACGTGAAGCAACCCTGGATTGCCCGAACAACCGTAGTATGATACAATTGGATCCAGTTAGTAGAATCCCCTCCGGTTGTTCTATTATTACCTCTAGCTTTATATCCACAAACCCCAGAGTACGCTCCCTTAACAACACGCCTCGTCTTGTACACCCTATGGCTCACCTCCCACCAATTCCTCTCTTCAACCTTCCTCTTGCCTCTGTAACTCTTGTACCTTCCTTTAACTATCCCCCTTGGGATCAGCAATTGGATCGTATCACCGAAACCCTCCAAGAACGGTCTCATGTCTTATCCCACGTTCAGCCCCTCACCTACGTCAACGCCGCCGCTGTCTTACTAATACTAATAATTATATTCATCTTCCTTGCTTGCCGCCCGTGTCGACGACTGAAGTGGAATGCCCCTACTTCGGAGCCCTCACCTTCGGAAGAAGCCCCGGACGGTCTGCCCCAATCTTCGGCCCCCCGTTAGCTGTCACTACACCGAGAAATCCAAATTTTAATTAGTTAGCTAGCATGTACATATTAGTTTTTGTTTCTGCTTAAAACTGTTGACCGTATTATTTTTTTTGTTTAATTGTTACTTTTGCAGAAGGGGAGGTAGTGTCCCGTAGTGTAAATCCTTACGGTACAAAAGAGTTCGTCTCCGACGAATTGCATTCTAAACCTTGAACCCAAAATTCCTTTGTTCTGATATCACAGAGTGTGCATTCTTTCATGCGCGGAGAAATCCAATGTAATCCGTATAAATCCACATAAATCCCATTAATCCGTATAAATCCGTATAAATCCCATAATCCAATCTAATCCACATAAATCCCAGTAATCCAAATCTAAATTGTTAGATGCGAGGTGCATATGAAAATATGCACATCGCATGAATTCTTCGATCCCTCCGCGTCTCTATTATTGTCAGCATCACGTGATGCAAGGCAAGCGTCTATAAACATCTCAGTTTTTATATTTTTTATTATTAAATTTTCCTAAAAAACCTGATCTATTCCCATAGATAAAGCATAATTGTGTCAACCTATAGCCCACCAGATTTCCCCTAGCTCGACCTACTCGCATACCAAATTTCAGCTCTTCCTAACCCCTATTTCTCTTTTCCAAAGAATCACGCAAAAGTGATTCTCTCGATTATGAAATTCATTTGCGCCCTGTAAATTCCTTCCAAATCAGTTCCCTTTTGTATAGGTTCGACCCTCCTTCCAGGCCGCCCCCTGGCGCCTCTCGATCCTACAATTATGCTTTACTATCAAAAGAAAAATGTAAATTCCGCGAAACCTATTTCGATCATGATTGGTTCGCCCCCGGAACTCTCCCGAAGTTCCATCTCCCAATCGAGGCAGTAAATTAACGTCGCCTCCGCTTAAATTCGAATATGGAAAACTATTATAGGCGCTTGCTGTTAGGCTCCGCCCGTAAGAGGGTGACCCTTAGTTTACCTCGTCTCCGCCTACCCCGAGGTTATAAAAACCCCGAGAGCGTCGGAAACGAGGTTCTTTGCTTTCTGACAATCTTCATAACGTAAACTCTGTGACCTAAGTCTGTAATATTCCTGCAGTGGCACTACCCCTCCCGGTCAATTAGCTTCCATTTGATAATGGAACTTAACTTCAGATATATATAAAAATTGTATATTGAGCTTTAGTCAACTGTTCAAAGTTAATTTACTAAGTAATTTAATTTAATTAATTTAATTTCATTTAATTAATTAAATATTATTTTTGATATAAAAAGAATTCTGTATTCAAAGTGAATTATTAAAAAGACTCTGTTAAATTGAGTTAGTCGTTTCCATTCACCGCACCAACTTTACAACCAATTGGGGTCAGTGACTTCCACACACATTGTTGACTAGGCGCGAGCGCCGAGTGCATCCACTGGTCACCCGAGAGTGACGTGTCTATTACCCTTCGGATATAATTCCGACTCCAACCAAGGGGACCAACCCTGGTATTCATCGTCCTTAGTCGTCTAAAACATATCGAGGGCCCTTTTAGGGACGTACCCCTCGACACCAGTATTGTCTTACTTGAGGGGTAGCTGAAGTCAAGTAAATATTATCTGTTTATATTTAGGATGAAATTGGTACGAAATTTGCAAATACAGTAAAAATTGTATTTGCATTTTATTTGTATTTGAAGCTTCATATTTGTATTTGTATTTATTTGGGGATTTATAAATTCGAATATTTGCATCTGTATTTGAATTTGGCCATAAAAAAAATAGTGTATTTGTATCTATATTTGTATTTGGGCAATTGTATTTGACCCCATCCCTGCTGAGTACCTTTCACTTGCATTTAACCTAATTCTGTCATTTTAGTCATTCATTAGGATAATTTGATATACAGTGTGAGTCAAAAGTCTGGAAACGGGAAATAATTGGAAATTGTTATTACAATCATTTCTAGGGTGTTGGCTTGGTCATCATGGTCCAGTGGAGTGGCCTCCCTGGTCCCCTGACCTGACACTGCTGGACTTTTACTTCTAGGAACACCTCAAACCCATTGTGTATGTCCTGAAGAGCCAGGACACAGTGCACTTGAAGCAGCACATTAAAGAAGCCTGTGCTGCAATCCAGCTCAATGTCCTGGAAAGAGTCCAGGTTGAGTGGGCAAACAGTCCAGAAATGTCTGGAAGTGAAAGAACACACACAGCCCATCTAATAACATTACTTGAAGCATGTGTCTTTCTGCAATAAAAGTTTCCTATCCTTCCTATGTTTTTGGACTTTTGACTCATCCTGTAGATTGTTTAGCATTATTTGTAACTAGTTACTGTATTTAACTAAAGATTTGCTTGTTGTACATGCTTGGGTTTCTGTTGCTTACAGGCTGCTTAAATTATGTAGGATTGTTTTTCATGATTATTAAATGTTTATATTTATTTTTATTTTCTTATTTTTTTTATATTTGAAAGGCTCCAGAGCACAACCTGCCAAATACCAGTGGGGCCAGAATTGAGTTATTTATACCACTATATTCCCCTACCCTTCCCCTATCCCATGGGTGAGTCAGGGAGCAGATTGGGGACTTGTACATATGGTCAAAATCAATTGAATATCATTATTGATTCAAAAGGTATCGCATTTTGCAAGTTGACAAACTTTAACTACATTTTTCTCCATTTTTTAAAATTTTTTAAATCCTTCACACATGCCAACAAAGTTACTTATAAACCTTCATTATATACAGAGCACTTTTGCCCTGGCTTGTAGCCTTAGGGTTCTGAAGTTCACTGGATCTACAGCATAGTCTGTCTCATACTTGGCATGCTTTTTTATGTAGCGTTTGTGTTGTAAATTTTCCCCCCAAATTTTGAAAATTTGAACTTTGATTGTTCTATCCCATTTTTATTTGTGTACATATAAATACTATAGCATTAAGCAGTACACAGTCTTCAGTGAAATTTTTCTTTGGTGACCTGCCCAACCCTTATACATGAGCATCATGGTCATTATAACTGACAACTTAAAACTCTAAATACATGTATACAGTTTCATAATTCAGGTATAAATTTTTTGTACACTTTCACATATTTACAAGCATTATATTTTAAGTATTACTTGAAAGTATGAGCTTTCAGAATTTTTAAAATTTTGGTGTCAGATTTTACAGATTCTGAATACTGTTTTTCATTCCTTTTGAGATAACTAAAAGTTTTTTGTTTCATGTTTGAAAATTAAAATGGTAATTAAAACCTCAGTCATGACTATTGGCTTTAAAGAGTAAACTGTAGAGTAACCTATAGGTTAGGTTTATTGGTTATAATAACATGAAATAGCCTATTTCTCTGTCATAATGTTGTAAATCCCATTTTTATTTTTATAATAGATTTGGTGCTGTCAGCTTTGCACAGAACTTTGTCTTCATGTATTAAAACCCTTCCTAAATTAGTTCAGGTATATAGTACTTCTTTGAAAGAAACAATAAAAACAAAATAAGAGCTTCCTAAATTGAAAATTTTGTTCTCTGTAAAATTTATCATGATTTTATCAGTGTAGGCAAAAGCCTGTTTTCTTATTTTCAGGAGAGTATTTAATGTCCATCAGTATAATGAACTGTTAACTAAAGAGAGAGACTTGTTAAGGAAAATTTTCCATCACTCATTTGATGTCATGAGTTTCAAACTGAAAAAAGATGAAAGTGAGTGTGATTTGAGAGAAATTTATTGGAACATTAAAGATGAAGTTGATATTAAAGAAGAAGTTGATTCCTATGAAGCAAATTATTGTAAAGAAGATACAGTTGGCCAAGGAAATATATGTGATGAATGGGAGGTAAGAAATAGTTATGAAATCATTTTGAAGTTCATTTGATTCTTTTGATGAATAGAGATTTTCAGTAAAGTTGGTATTTTATTTATTATTACATTTATGAAAGCATTAAATTGATGAACTCATTTTTAAAGCATCAATAGATTATAAGGCAGTTTTCTTGAATGTAGGAATGAATTGATATTGGAAATATGTATTAAATGTAATGAAAAGGAAACTCATATTCAGAGTGATTGGATCAAAGATGAATGGATGATAGTTCTTTCTGGTAGAGAAGAAGCAGATTTCACTGATAATGAACTCAATGTTAGGGTAAATATGTGTTGTTTTGCTTGAGTACACCTTAGCTAAAGTAAGTCATTATGATAGTTATCTGTCTAGTTCTTGTAATTATTCTCCACCACAGTAGTGAGGGGCACTATATATTATTGTCTAGCTTCTGTGTGTGCAAAAGTTGGAAGAGAATTGTGTATGAAATCTATTTAATCATTATTTTGCAGTATCCCTTTTTCACAATAGGTTAGCATGAAAAAGGTAGATAGTCTGCAGTCTATACGCAGAAATACCTCAAAAGTTGTATAAAAGCTTTATAAAATGAGGTTTCAGATTTATAGTGCATGCTACATCAATAAGATGTCACTACCACATAAAAAACAAATTATATGGTTTGTATATATTTGTTGATTTTTTAACAACTTGCTAAAGTCTTATATCTTGAAGATGCTTTGAATTTGAAAAGCAAATTATATTGATATTATATGTGATGACAAATTGAATTTGTTTTTCACCTTTTCAGTCATTTATAAATTTAATTTTGAAATAATTTCTTGGGAGAACTTTCGTATTTGCATGTATTTGGGTCCCACTGTGAAAATTAAATGGGTTAGAATGGTTTTCTTACAAGGTTGATTTAGTTAGGAATGTTAGATGAAGTGATACCTCTGATAACCATATAAATTTACAATAATTGGTTAATTTTAAGTTGGGAGTAGAGCAGAACCCCATTATTCCAAAAGGGGTCTGGACCAAGCATTTTTTCAATTAATAGATTTTTCAGGGGACTGGAAAAATGGCAATTGTAATGCACATAATAAAAAGAATTGCTACTGAATCTATGAAAATAATATTTACTTTTATAAATATACTATAACACAAAAAACATCACAAACACTGCCAAAATAGTGCACTCTCATCCGCATTGAATATTTGTTTTGCATTAAGGTTGGTTACATTCCTGAATTAGTTTTTCAAAAATGTCTTCATACTTGGTAACACTTTCAGAGTCAGCAGAACCCTTCTCCTGCAATGGCAAGCTTGTGAATACCATGTCTATCCTTAAACTGATTAAGCTACCCAACAGGGAATACATAGTGTTTAAATTTCTATAAGGTCATAAAACTGCTTGGCTTTCTTCATAATAAGCGGTCTAGAAAGTGGTTTACCCTCACTGTGCTGCTGTTTGAACCACTTGAAAAAACTGTCTAACTCTGCAAACTTACTTTCTTAAATTCTTTTGTTTTACTATTCATTTGTTACACACTCAGAATAAAACTTTAATATCTGTTCCTTCTGGTGTAGAGAGACCTGTTATGTTCCTGAATAATTAATAGAACTAAGATCAATAAAGTACATATGGTTCTGAGTACAAATATAAAGGAAGCTAACTTAGAATACAGTGTTGTACTCACTATAAAATTAGTGGACTATATCGATAAGTCATTACCAGATTAGAACCAAAGTGTGTAAATAAAAGAAGAAAATAATAATAATAATGTAGCATGTCATCACTAAGAGCTGCTACTGGTAACTAGGCTGTGGTTGCTGACTGTTTTGTTTCCATCTAGAAGTTTGCTGCTTGAGACTGTACAAAGAAAAAGAAGACTAAAGAGATTATAAGATTTGGATATTTTTTGTTTTTAAAGTGGAGTTATGTTTTGGCAAGTGATTGGCTCACATAGGGAGAGTTACAATTTAGTTAAGTTATGATTTGGACAGCAAATGGATCACATATAGAGTTAAAATTATGATTTTGAATGGGTAGGATTACATGTAAAAAAGAGAAGCAGACAGTTACAATTGTATTACCATTCATTGAAGAGTAATAGACCCATTGAATAGAGAAGTTGTGTTCATTTAGTAATGAAAATATTGTGATTGAATTAAGACTGGTCATAGATTGGTTTATTCAAATGACGGTGTTTGTGAAGGAATCATTATAAAGTGTTACCTGAACTTCTGAGCAACAAAGCAAAAAGCTAAGTACACTGTACTAACTGGTTATAATTAGTCCTAAGCAGGGCTGGGATACTCATACTCAGTACTTGTACTCATTGCTCATGAGTACCACTTTCGAAGTACCCTACTTGTACTCGTACTTGTAAATTTTAAAAGTCAAGTACTTGCACAAGTACTTGTACTTGTGAGTAGTTTAAGAGTACTTAACAAATTTGTGTTTTCAGAAATGTAATTAGATGGGTAATTCTACGAGAAATAGACAAATGAAGTACACGGTAACCTCTTCAAAATTCATGAAACTTGGTGTGAGGGTTGGTTTAGGTCCAAATTACAAATTTCTGAATTTTTTTGAAAATTGGTCAAGTTGGTCAAATTTTATGGCTTGACCAAATTTTGGTCAAATGAAAAAAACAATAATTTTCAAACATAAATATCTCAGCTCCTAATTGTGGTAGTGTAGTAAGTCTTAAAAGATAAAATATGTAAAATTAACTATAGTTTCTAAATATGTATCATTTTTTTAGGGTAACAAACATAAAATTATGATTTTTTGGAAAAAGTTTTTTTTTTTTTTTTTGCAATTTGGCAGTGAAGATATCATTTTTCGAAAAAAAGACCAGGAATAAAAAATGTTTATTTGATGTATGTACACCATAATAAGTAATAAAAAGTCAGCTTATCGACGATTATTATGAAAAAAAAAATCATCCAAATTTTAATAATTTTTTGCTTTCTTTCCAGATTTTCAGTATACAGTAGTCCCTCGCCATATCACGGTTCACATTTCGCGGACTCGGTACATCGCGGTTTTTTCTAGCCGAAATAAAATATGTACTCTAATTGAGTTGACAAAGAACCGCGAGATAGGAAAACCAGCGAAGCTTGTGCTGCTTGAGCTACTTTGCCTATATGATACCGTACACGGCACACCATTGGCCGATGGATGAGACGCGACCAATCAGAGCACGCTGTTCAGTATCCTGGGTGCTGATTGGCTTAGCGTTCGTCGCATCTCGATCTGCAGCCTACCGAAGCATTCAGCATCTCGCCTTGCTCAGTTCGCTTCCACGTGTTATTCATTTAGAAGAGATGTAATGCTCTTCTTTGCTGTGCAGTACATTCATCTCATCATCACCTTCATCGTTCAGTACTGCACAGCTAATTCATCGTCATCGTCATCATTCAAGTTTTAGTATCTTCGCTGGTGAGTACCCATACGAAATTTTAATGTTGGTAAAATTATTAAAAAATACTGTATATACAAATGTTTTCTTTTTAAAATACTGTTACTCTCTTTCATACTCCGAGTGTAGAAAGTGTTTATAAGAGCGTGGGAAAGGTTTATAAAAGTGCGGGGAGGGTTTATAAAGGCGTAAAATACGTAATAAACATATCGTTTCTACTTCGCGGATTTTCACCTATCGCGGGGGGTTCTGGAACGTAACCCCCGCGATATTCGAGGGAATACTGTTTACCTAATTTTCTAGTATACGTAAATTTACCTAACCCTTAAAATGCCTCAAAACACAAAATTTTGTTGCGATCCTATGAAAAAACACTCACGAAGAATTTTCTGTAACATCAAAAAAGTAAACTCTGCCATGGCAGCTGCAAGCTATGGAATTTTGGAAGAAAATCAATTACTATGCAGCAATTGTTATGTCACAATTAAAAAGAAGTCAATTGTATTAGAACATGTTCAACGTTCATCCAGAGAGCTGGAACCTGCACCAATACCTGAACCAGACATACTTAACGAATGTATGGAGTGAAGCAGTAGCGATTCCACGAATCCACCACCATTGGAAGAATTTGTCGTTCAAGACAGGCAATTCAATAAAGATTTGCTCAGCGACAATATTTTACCTTTATTTGATGAAAGCCCTATTAAAACAGGTAATAAAACAATAGAGACTCCGTTCAAGACATTTGTTTCTTAATGCCAAATTCGTAGTTTTCTGTTTTTAAATATTAGCATCAGCACTTGAATACATATATACAAAATATTTTATATTTGATTATTTCACGCCACCTAAATTTATGAATTTGTTTTACAGCTGGATTGAAGCCGGGACAAAAACAGATAAAGGCTTCTACGAAATTCAGATCGACAACGGAAAAGGTTAAACGAAGTTTTGAAGCTGCTTATGGGGCTCCTATTGACTATTCTGAAGCTGGTCCATCCAAAAAAAGTTGTTTGGAAGATGATTTAGAGAGGCAAGACTACTTTTCAGACATAGTTATTGAAATTTGACATTTTAAATTAAATTTAATACAGTCATCGAAGTATATACTAAATTAAGTTTTATCTGTTTACATTTTTATAATCGGACAATATAATACATATACATATATTTTATGAAAAGTTTAATTAAAAATATACTAATTAAACTTAATGTTAAATACACTTTATTTCAGGTATCAAAAGGTTATGGAAGAATTAAAGGAGAAATTTCAAGCAAGTAACGATCGCTATCTTAGGTTACAAATACTATCATTGTATCCCTATCCCATTGAAAAAACTGCTGACTTCTTTGGAGCAACAAAGTATATGGTGCGTAAGAGCCGCAATCTTCAAAAACAGTTTGGGATTTCTTAACATTCCAAACATGACGAAAGGGAAGGTTGTCACAGCTAAAATGAAAAAAATCATTCGGGAGTTTTATGAAAATGACGAATATAGTAGGATGTGCCCGGGAATCAAAGATTATAAGTTTGCAATAAATGAAGAGGGTGAAAAAATAAAAAAACAAAAAAGACGTATTGTGTAACTTGAAAGAGTTATATGCTGAATATGCAAAAAATGATGAAAATCCCAAAATAGGCTTTAGTACCTTTGCTCATCTTCGACCGTCGTGGTGCGTGCTTGCGGGACAAAGCGGAACTCACAGTGTCTGCGTATGTATGCATCACCAAAATCTGAAACTACAAATATCAGCGTTAGGCATTAAAGATTTAGACTACAAAAAATTAATGTCTTTATCCGTCTGCAGCATGGACAATGAAGATTGTATGATGCACTGATGCAAAAGATGCCCGCGAGAGGTCGGAATCAAAAATTATTTGGAAAGTTTGGACTTCATGGCGATGGAAGAGAGAAAATATAAACAATGGGTGTCCGGTGATCACTGTATGTTAAAAGATATCACTGAAACTCTAGAGGAATACGTGGAATCGCTCGCCAAAAAAATTGCATAACTGACAAGACACCACTTCACGAATAAATGTCAGTCGAGTTACTTCAAAAATCTAAAAGAAACTCTGCCCAAAAATGAAGGTGTTTTGGTGGGCAATTTCGCGGAAAACTCATTCATCGTACAAGATTGTGCCCAGGGATTTCATTGGGAGAACTCGCAATGTACAGTGCACCCATTTGTTTATTAATCCAAAAACAATGCAGGAAAACTAATTTGCAAAAGTTACTGCTTTGTTTCAAACAGTCGCAGGCATGATACAATTCTGGTTCATAGTTTTCTCAAAAAATTAATCTTGTGCATCCAACAACAAAATTCAAACCTAACTAAAATTCATTATTTCACAGATGGATGCGCGGCTCAGTATAAGAATAAAACAAATTTTCTAAATTTATGCCATCATTTCGAAGACTTCAAAATTCATGCTGAGTGGAATTTTTTCATGACATCCCACGGGAAGAATGCCTGTGACAGTATTGGCAGAACGGTAAAAAGAGCAGTTGCCAGAGAAAGCTTACGACAGCATCTCGACCATAAAATCTTAACAGCTGAGGACTTCTACAATTTCTGCTCTCAAGAATTCCTAACTGCTATTGACTTTTTTTATGTCTCTGAGGCAGAAGTTGTAGATGTAGAGCTTTCTTTGCTAAAACATCTGAGTGAACCTATTACTTCTATCAAAGGTACTCAACAATTACATCGCTTCGTCCCAATTTCCAAGAATTTGTTGAAGGTTTATCCACTCTCTCAGAGTGCACAGTCAGTCGAAATAAGAGAGCTCATTAGAGTTTCTGCTTCGGATCAAGAACATAATACTGTCTCTCAACGCGAAATTGAAACAGGCTCTTTTGTGGGTTGTATGTATGAAAATAAATTATGGTTCGGATTAGTCCAGTCCTTTGACTGTGAATATGATGATTTTCTGATAAAATTTCTCCATCCTTCAGGTGTATGTCCCTCATACATTTTTCCTGTGCAAGATGATGTTTGTCATGTTCCAACAGAAAATATATTTGGGAGTATTGAAGCAAGTTTACGAGGAGGAACAAGAATACAATACATTTTTCCGCTTCAAGAATTAAATAACTTTTCAAAGAAGATAAAATAAATTCTATCGAATGTATACTATTTAAGATTGTCTATATAATATTTCTAAAATTTTTATCTAAGATTTGTGTATCTACTTAATAGTTATAAAAATCTTTTCAAATTCTTTTTTCTTATTATTATATTATTAGTGTCTAAAATTTGGATTCACTGGATGAGAATACTGTCTCTTAATTCATTCTCGAAGACTCGTGTACGTGTAGTATTAGGAAGAGTATTTTATACTCTGGTAAGTGCTTTATAAATTAAACATTATTATTGTCAATATATTCTGTCCCTAAATATAAGAGAGGTTATGTATGTACATTGTACATATATTTTAAAAGATTTTTTCTCCTTTGGTTTATCTACAGGTATTTTTTATGATTTGAAAATTGTCTTTTTTTGGACTAACAAGTTTGTAATAAATCTTCGTCGACTGAAAAACATTTTATTACTTAATTTCAAACTCAGTTTTGAGCCTTATAATAAACCATAAGCTGACTTTTTATTAGTTATTGTGGTGTACATACATCAAATAAACATTTTTTATTCTTGATCTTTTTTTCAAAAAATGATATCTTCGCTGCCAAATCGCAAAAAAAAAGAAATTGAAATTTTTTCCAAAAAATCATAATTTTATTTTTGTTACCCTAAAAGAATGATACATATTTAGAAACTACAGTTAATTTTATATATTTTATCATTTAAGACTTATTACGCTACCACAATTAGCAGCTAAGATATTTATGTTTGAAAATTGTTGGTTTTTTCATTTGACCAAGATTTGGTCAAGCCATAAAATTTGACCAACTTGACCAATTTTCAAAAAAATTCAGATTTTTGTAATTTGGACCAAAACCAACCCTCACACCAAGTTTCATGAATTTTGGAGATGGTGGAGTGTACATTTGGCACTTTCATTTGTCTATTTGTCCTGGAATTACCCAGATATGGCAAAAATATTAAATCATTTTGAAATTCCCCCCAAGTCATCAAGGGATGTAAGAGCAAGATTTAAATACTGTGACACTTTCATATCGAGGAATATGAAAACAACGACGAATTTTATCAAACACATGAAGGTAAGTGTTGTCATTTACTTTAGCATTTAAAATAAGGATCAAATGAAGTTCTATATATACACCTTGCCTTACAAAGGTTTTGCGTGATGATTTCTCATTTTGTGAAGGTCAAGCTTGTCACCTCTCCTCTTGAGTTGGCCTGGTGAAGTAGAGAGTTGGATTCTTGTGCTCTCCACCTCACATAGCCAGGTACGCCTGGCTCATCGGGGATTGTTCTGAGCCAGGCATTTAGTCTTCTTTTGAAGATATCCACTGCAACTCCCTTCGTGTTTCTTAGGTCTTTGGGCAACTGATTAAACAGTTTTGGTCCTCTCACTACAAAACTATTTTCTTTCAGAGTTAAGGATGTTCCCTGTCTCGCCTTCAATTTGGGAATATGACAGTCTACCATTTCTACTTTCCACTGTTGTTTGGGGAGTTACAGTGTTCAGAATAAGATTAGGGACTAGTTTCTCCATTATTTTCCAAGTGTAAATAATGGTGTATCTCTCTCTCTCCTCCTTTCCCGTGAATATAGGTCTAGTTCACATAACCTTTCCCAGTAATTTAGTGCTTTGCACCCATTGATCTTGGATGTGAAGCTTCTCTGGATCCCTTCCAGCTGTCTAATGTCTTCTTTTTTATATGGGAATGTTAGGACCGAGCAGTATTCCAATTTGGGTATGATCAGGGTTTTCAGTAGAGGAATCATTACATTACTATTCCTTCATTTAAAGGTTCTCAATATCTGTCCTATTATTCTCTTTGCTCTGTTTACTGCTATCTTATTTTGTGTTTCAAATTTTGCATCATCTATCATTACAACCCTAAATCTTTTGCTCTGGAATTTCTCTGAATTTCCTGTCCATTTGGAATTTGGGGTATAATATTCTATGGATTTTAAGTCTTCTCTTTTTCTGTACAGTAACAGCTGAAATTTCTGTGTTAAACTTCATATTGTTGTCTTCCAGCCACTTATAATTTCTGTTCATGTCAGTTTGTAGAGATCCTATATCTTCTGGGTTTCTTATTTTTCTACTGATCTTTGTGTCATCAGCAAAGGATGTTACTGTGCTGTCTCTGGTAACGTCCTCATCTATGTCAGTCAGCATGATTATGAAGAGTAGTGGAGCTAATACTGTTCCTTGTGGTACTGAGCTGAGGACCTCTGATTCTGATGAAGATAGTCCTTCTAATGTAATGACTGCTGCCATCACTTAGGAAATTATATATCCATTTCCCTACTTTTCCTGTTATTCCCATATATTTCAGTTTATGTATTATGATTCCGTGGTCACACTTGTCGAATGCTTTAGCAAAGTCTGTTATTGATTATTATATGATTTTCAGAAAAAGCATCCTTCAGTTGACCATAGCAGCAAAAGGGAAAACAATGGATAAATCTTCAAATGAATGCCTGAGCCTAGATTTTTTCATTTCATCACCCACAAAGTATGCTGCAAATCATCCAAAGCAAAAAAGTATGACTGATGCTATAGTTGAAATGATTGCTAAAGACCTACCTTTTACACACTAGTAGAAAGTCCAAGATTCCAAAAACTCATGAACATAGCTGACCCTAAGTTTGCCATACCAAACCACAAATTTCTTGCATCAGAATTATTAGTGGACAAAAAATGTTCAATAGAGGCATCAGTAAAAGAAATTTTGGAAAGTGCCGAAAATCGCAACCATTTTGACCTAGGTTGTTGCGAAACATTGCCGCATGGAGCTTTAAGTTTCCTGCCTTGAAATCGGCCAAAAGCACCAGTTCCGGGGTCCCTTGAATCATGTTTTGCACTATAACTTTTTATCTAAACAAGATAGAGCAACAAAATAGGCACCAAATTAAAGTGTTTTTAATCCTCTTTCTAACTTATACAATTATGATAGTCTTGGAACAAGAAATGGCACATTGGTACATACAAAGATTTCAGAAATATCACAAAATTCATTTTCTCATACTCAAGGCAGACAAGGCGCCTTATTCATGACACAAATTTGAGATTAACATTTTGTCACAAGTCTAATCGATCAAGAAGTGAAAGCATTACATGATGATTAATTTCATAATGACATTTACACAGTCAGTTGTTGAGAGTTTGTTTCTTGAAGCTGTCAAAGCGGCGTCTGTTGAACTCCACAGCTTGAAGGAGATAGTCCCTTTGCTTGGCATCTGTTGTTATGACATTTGCAAAGTTGCTCATCATCTTGACACCACGTTCAGCAATGTCATTCACCGCTTTCAGATTCTTAACATAGTCCAATGCTTTTCTGTAGTCCTCATTCTGTGGCCAAGACGTGACAGGTTCTAGAAGCCACTCGGATCCAATGTTCAGTGTGTCCAGCAGGAAATGTGATTCTGGGCCAATGAGATCAACCAGGGTGGTCTTAGCTGTGACTCTCTGGAATAGAGGCTTTCCTGTTCTGAAGCTGTCTGGCTTCTCAGTGGCATGTAACTGGGCAGCAATGTCGTGCTTCAATGTGTCACTCAATCTACTGCTGAACAGGCAAATGGCACGACTTCCTGCGTCAGGTACCATTTGTGGTTTTCCATCTTATTAAGTACTGCATCAGCAAGCTCTGGGTCAGTTTTCTTGTACTTCAACATGTCCTGGATTAGACTTAGATCATTCACGGGAGCATCTTCAGCAGACATTGACATCATCCATACAGGAGTGTAGAACAGCGCAAGGAAGGTGTTGAGTCTTTCCAGCTTTGATACAGTGTCTTCATCGTACTCAAGTTGATCTGCAAACATCAGCATTTTCATGGAGTACAGGTATCTGGCCTGATGAATGGCGCCTGGTCGACTCCAGTGAATACCTCGAGGAGGCGTTCCTCCAAGAACAATGACTGTCAGTTCAGCCATTTCCCTGTAGTCGGCTCTTGGAAGCCTTTCTGCTGTTAGAATGTCTTGGAGTATTTCTTCACTGTTTTTCTTCTTTTCCTTCAGCCATTTGCTGTTGATAGCCAGCATCTTTGGGTTTTCCTTGGACAAGTCCGTCCAAACATCCTTCAGATGCTCAAACCAGGGATTATCTGGCCCCTTCACCTTCCCAAGTAATTAGTTTTACCTTGTTCTTGTCTATGCTGCAGTCTTTCATTCCTCGCTGCTTGCTGCAGGGATCTTGTCTCAAAAATCTTGTCATGACCAGACATATGACCTTTCCTCTCAGTCTTTTGGTCTTCGTAGAACCTGATATCCTCATCTTTCTTCTCTCTGGATAACAGTCTGTTGTTCTGTATTTCCTGGATTGCATCTGGAGCTCCTATATCGAACAGGCTGTCTAATTTCAGCACAAATGCTCTTCTTTTTCCTCCAGGGTTACTTGCTCTTCCTTTGCTTTTCACCAGAGCACGATGTTTCTCATGTAGTTTCATGAAGAGCTTCATTGCGTTGTACTTGGTCATTGTCTTGATCCTAACCATCTGCCAGAATGGGATGATAGATTCAACTGTTTCATATGCAAGGTCTTGAACCATGGGCCTCCCTGCATTTAACGGTAAATTCTGAAGATTAAGGAAATGCTGGAACGCCTGTCTGTTGGTCAGAAGCTGGGAACCACTGATAAAAGCTGAAGGGTATCCAACCAGGAAAGTTTCAGTGAGAGATCTGGTAGATGGCCCAGTTGACACCTGCCTGTGGACAGTACATGGAGGTTCTGAGATATCAACTGTGCGCCCACGGAGCTCCCTCAGCTCCTTGCTTAATGCCATTGTGAAGTTGTAACTTGTAGATGGTTTTCTAGATTCTGATTGAGTTTCTGTTGTTTCCTGAAAAATGATAGATAATTATTATTATTATTATTATTATTATTATTATTAATTATTATTTATTTATTTATTATTATTATTATTATTATTATTATTATTATTATTATTATTATTAATTTTATGCTCTTTTATTTGATACCTAATTTGTTGCTCTATCTTGTTTAGATCAAAAGTTAAAGTGCAAAACATAATTCAAGGGACCCTGGAATTGGTGCTTTGGCCAATTTCAAGGCAGAAAATTTAAAGCTCCATGCGGCAATGCTTCCCAACATCCTAGGTCAAAATAGTTGTGATTTTCGGTTTTTTCAGGTCAAAAAGCATGGGAAAATGTACAGAAACCTATGAAAATAAGAAAAAGTTGATTTTTGAACAGGCCTAATAAACTGGACTATGAAGTCATTCATGCTGGCTTGCAGAAGATTCAAAGGTCAGCATATAGCAGAGCACATTCATCAACAATATTTAGAGATAGTGGACCAGTTTAATATATACTGGTCAAAAAAAGAAACGCAATTTTTGAGATTTATTAATAAACATGCGGACTCAGTATATAGTAAATGATTCTTTAACATAACAAACAGTCAATAACGCGTATGGCCACCCCTAGCCACAATGCAGGCTTGGAGTCTGGCCCTCATCGACCTCAACAGTCTCTGCAGGAAAGCAACAGGGATGGCCCTCCACTCTTCAATAATTGCATTGGTCAGTTCCCTGATGTTCTGCGGCTGATGCTGACGTCTGTGAACTCGCCGTTCAAGTTCATCCCATGCGTGCTCTATCGGTGACATGTCTGGGCTGAAGGCTGGCCATGGTAAGGTCTGCACCTGTTGTCACTGCAGGTGCGCCTGCACTATCCTGGCTGCATGAGGTCTGGCATTGTCCTGTTGCAGGAGCACCAATTCTGGATGTTGCCTCATGAATGGAAGAACATGTGTGTGAAGAATCTCATCCCTGTAGCGCTGGGCAGTCAGAGCGCCATCAACAACCACCAGCTCAGTTCTTGAAGCAAAGGCAATTCCTGCCCAAACCATGACACTTGGTCCTCCCCATCTGTCATGCTCCACTACTGCAGCATCTGAGTATTGCTCCCCTGGTCGTCTGTATACCCTGACACGGCCATCAGAATTGGACAGTCTGAAGCGAGACTCGTCAGAAAAGAGGACTTGGTTCCACATTCTTTGTGTCCAGTCCTGGTGCTGATAGGCCCATTGCAGGCGTCGTTGCCTTCTTGCATCAGTGAGAAAAGGACCTCTGTAAGGCCTGCGGGATCGGAGTCCTGCATTACGGAGTCGGTTTCTGACGGTCTGGTCACTAATTCTGTTGTTGTGGATACCAGGTGTCTCTCTGGCTGTCTGACGAGCATTCCGCTGCCGATGACGCAGGTGCTGCAGTACAATGTGGCGATCCTGGCGTTGGGTCGTCACACGAGGTCGCCCACGTCTTGGCAGGTCCTGAACACTTCCTGTGGCATTGTACCATCTAACAAGCCTAGAGATTGTGCTGGGATGCACATGCATTCGTTGTGCAACTTGGACAGCAGACATGCCTGCATCCAACATGCCCAAGGCACGACCTCTGTTGAACTCTGAGAGTCGTGGCATGCCTCAATCGCGGGAAAAAGTTTGGTTTTCTCAACGGGCAGTGTGTATTCTGTGAAGTCAAAGAAAAAATGCATGCCTTCATAAAGAATACATTCAATTTAATCTCTGTTTATTGTTTGTAACAAAATGGCGTCTTAGCCGGGATTAGTCAGGTTTAAAAACATGCACTAAGTGGCTTTAAAAGATTTGAACAAACATTTAACCATAATCTTGAAACTGTGATAATACCACTAACAACTTAAATTTTACACCATATGCAAGCTAATTGCGTTTCTTTTTTTGACCAGTATAGGTATTAAAGTAACCAATATTGTTACTGACAATGCTGCCAACATCACCAAAGCTTTCAAAGTATGCTTACCAAACCTTGAAAATTAAGGTCAAGATCAGTCAGATGAAGACTTAGACTCTGACTGTGAAATTAGTGATAGTGAAATGGATATACTTCCAGAAGATTAAGAAGGATTTGAAATCTTCCACCACCTTCCATAGCATCAACCGTGTTTTGCCCACACAATTCAGCTTGCAGTTAAAGATGGCTTAGCTCATGCATCTCCTGCTCTTACAAGAATTATTGACAGAATTTCTAAGCTTGTTGCTTTTGTTCAAAAATCTACATAAGCAACAGACATGTTAGAACAAGAAAAAAGGCTGCAGCCATCAAACTTGACAAGATGGAATTCACAACTCACAATGATTAAATCAGTCTTGAATATTTTGGAAGATAAATTAAACAAACTGGAGACAGTGAAAATCAGAAGGTATGAAAGAACAGTATTACAAGAAATGTGTGAGATTCTCCAACCTTTTGAGGAAGTAAAACACTATGTGCAAAAAGAAAAATCTGTGAGTCTAGTGATACCATCAATCAAAGGGTTGAAACACAAATTAAACACTGAATGCAGCATACAATTGCAACATGATGACTGCTCTTTGTGTAGCTGTTGGCAAAATGCTGACTCAATATGAATTTAATGATGTTTACACTTGCCACCATGCTTGATCCCAGATTTAAACCTAGATGGTGCCATGATACAGAGCAGCACATCTCTAACAAAATAGCATTAATTGCAAAAATATCAGAAATAAATATGACAGTTGACAATAATCCACCCAAAAAACAAAAGTTAATGAAAGCAAATCCTAGACCAAGCATTTTTGACTTCATGGATGATAATGAAGAAACTGCTCAAAGCAAATCCTCAGTACCCATGTGTGATGAAGTAAAATACTTAGAGAGGCCATGCATAGATCACAAAAGTGACCCATTGCTCTACTGGAAAGAAGAGCAAGTAGTGTTTCCAAGGCTTGCTCTCCTGGCAAATAAATACCTTAGTGTCCCAGCTTCTTCTGCCACTGTGGAGAGACTATTCAGTATTGCAGGGAACATCTTCCATCCAAATAGATGTTGTTTGAAGGATACAACTTTCCAAGATATTATGTTTGTTAGATGTTAAAATGTAACATAACTACTGAAGCTGATAGGAGTAACTTACTCATTAAAATCAATTAGGCCTATGTTGTTTAATGTAATTGTGTAGATTTATTTTAAATAATTCTGAATTTAAATTTGGAATTAAATTATTAATTTTGAATTTAAATTTGTTATGGTAGATATTTATTTGAAATAATTTAGAATTTGAGTGGTGTGTGGGCAATTGTAGTGGCGAGTGTTGCTTCATATTTATCTCATGTCTCTTGGACTGTGTGATTAGTAAATGTTACGTAAACTGTGTCATTGACTATCTACATAAATTACACTGCGTACCACAGCCACCTATATAATCAATTTTGCAGAGTGCACCTTTTGTAAATTTTAACCTTAAATAGATGTTGAATAAATTTGTAATCTTTTTCTAATAAATTTGGAAAAAAAGGTCAGCAATCAATTGGAGAGTGAAGGCACAACTATTAGGGGATGGAGGAGGTTGCATTTAGCATTTCAGGTCATATTTCAGACTCTGGAAATGAATGTACTCGTATGTACTCATGAGTACTTTTCTGAGTACCAGTACTTGTACTCATACTCAGACAAAACACCTAGTACTCATACTCATACTTTACTTGTATAAATTTGAAGTACCCGTACTTGTACTCATGCAGTCTGTACTCGTCACAGCCCTGGTCATAAGTATTTTTTAACTTTATACAAACATTAGTTATAAATGTGAATTTTGGAGTCTAATTATCTTTCTCATATTTTTAGATACTTTAAAATGGTACTTTTGAAATGATTGTCATGGATGATGGCCCGTAGGGTGCATCAAAAATGGCAACTTTCAAAAATTGATTTGGCCCTACGTTATTATGGTTACATTCCCTAAAAAAAATTCACATGCAAAATTTCAGGTCAATTGATTAATATCTACTTGGTCCACCAAGCTCCTAAACTTTTACAAAAATGACAATTTTTGGGATAAATTGCCTTAAATTATTTTTTTCACATATACATATATTTTATTGAATTGAATGATCCTTAAGGTACTATAGGCCTAGTATGTTTAGTTTGCTTGTGTTTAAGCCATAGCTACTATTAATAAACATCATTTGCCATCATGAAATACCTATAGCTATTTTTTCTTATTTTCAGGCATGTAGACTACTTTAATATTAATCTATGTTTCTATTACAGGTCAATTTTTGATATATATTGGTGATAATAGTTGATATATGATATAATGGATAATAGTGGTAAAGCCAGTGAAGCCACTTCTAGTGGTAAAACTTGTTCAAGTGGTGCAGATAAAGTTGATGTAAAAGCACAAAAAAACCCTGTATATTTGGATTAGGTCCTGGCATCACAAATAATGATGCAAAGATTGTAGGATGTCGCTTGCCAACAAGTGAACAAGTTCTTAAATGTTTCCTATTTCACCAGCAACAGGGTCTAAATGAGAGAAGAACTAAGCGAGATATAGCTAAAATTGTTTTAACAGAAATTCAACCATTCTACAATAAAGCCAACATACCATTGATTACTGAGAAAAAAGCATGTCAGAAAAGAATGCGAAACTGAGAGAAATTCCATTGAAAAGAAGAGAGTGACAAAGTATAAAGACAAGACTAGAAGATATGGAAATGCAACTTAAAATGACTTTTCCACTGGATTAAAAATGCCAAAAAAATTATGAGTAATCCAGAAGATATACAATTTCTTCAATCTATGCAAGGGGATAGAATTGCTTCTTTTGGAACTCATGATCAAACTTTAGCATCCCAAATGAAGCGCATTAATTTTTGAAAATGTGAAGAAAATGCGAGAAAAGAAAAGGAATTGAGAGACACTGAAGCTTCTTGCAGTTATGTTGAATTGGGAAGCAGTAGCACAAGCGATACAACTACCATTGAGAGTGAGTCAGAAGCTAATGATGGAGCTGAAAAAGATGGAAAATCCACAGAGTCAACAGTCTGTTTAGGTACTCAAGCTACCATTCCTCATGACATTCTGAAAAGACCGAAACTTGTTTCTTTGGCATCAAGAATGAAAATGACTCCGGCACAACAGGCTGCATTCACAAAAGCTTTTGTTGAAGAATGTGGTGGTAACACTAAGGCAGTGGCAACTTAATATGCTACAGCTGATAGAGCAGGATGGGAAGTAGCCCAAAAAATTTCAAGTTCCATTAAAAAATCCTGGAATCCTCCTAAATTGGCCTCTCTTCATTGGGATTCGAAAATAATTTCTACTCTGCAGGATAAATATGTTACAGAAGAACGATTAGCCGTATCAGTTGGAAATTCAATGGATCTCAAACTACTTGGTATTCCATCATATCATCCTAGTGCTGGTGGCAGTGGCCAATCTGGGAAAAACTTGACTGAAGAAGTAATGAAGCTACTGAAATTGTGGAACTGCTCCGATTTAATAGTGAACTTGGTTTTTGACACTACAGCAACCAACATGGGACATGTGAGCGCTGCATGCATAACTATCCAACAAGAGATTGGATGGCCTTTATTATGGTCTGCATGCAGGCATCATGTTGGTGAAGTTGTTATGAGTCATGTGTTTCAGGACATGAAAGTAGAAACTTCGAGTGGACCAGAAATTAATGTCTTTAACAGATTTCGAGAAAAGTTTCAGTGGATTTCCAAGGATGAAAAATTGAAAAAAATTGACTACAATCAGTACTCCAAAGCTGTCGAGGAGATTCTTCAGGAATGGACTGATTATGCAATTCAAATATGTAATATAGAAAAGCAACATACACGATATGACTACAAACAATTTTCTGACTTAGTTGTGTTATACTTAAATGCAGGACCTAGTGATAAGGATATAACCCTTCAGTGACCTGGTGCTATACATAGAGCCAGATGGATGAGTAAAGCAATATATGCTCTAAAAATTGCATTACTAGAAGATAATATCTCGAAACTACCTTCAGTAACAATCACAAACAAGCAACAAATTCTGAAACTAAGAGACTTTGCAACCTTCATTTCACTGATTTACTACCCATGGTGGATGACCTGCTCTTCAGTTTTTGATGCACCATGGCACAATTTGCAGCTTTACAAAAAGCTTCTTAGATACGAGGAAGTAAACAAGCAAATAGCAAAAAGTGCTCTAACATCTTTGAAAAGTTGTCTCTGGTACCTTTCATTAGAGATGATTCCTCTTGTATTATTCAGCAATTTGGTTCCAAAAAATGAACTTCGTGCTATAACAAACCATCTACTTTCCTATAAACCACACAAGATTGAGACAGTGGTTCCAGAAGGTAGACATGGATCTAGTTTTGGAAAGCCTAATTTCCTTACCAATCTACGATCAGAAACCACACTAGCTGACTTGGTTGACAAAAATTCATGGTTCATATTCTCTTCACTACAGTTAGACTATGATTTTTTAATGGTTGAGATTGTTGAATGGAAAACAACAGCATCATTTATATCTTCCAAAGAAAAACTTTTGGCTATAAATGTCATAAATGATGGCTCTGAGAGGGCAGTAAAACTATGCAGTGACTTTTATGAGGCTGCAAGGACTGAAGAACATCTTCAAAATGTTCTCCAAGTTGTAGAAGCTGACAGAAAAGCCACTCCTAATCTGAGAAAGAGACAAGCTTCTTTATCATCTGTTTTAAAAGAAAAAAGGACAAAGAAGAAGAATTAAGATATCAATAAGCAATAAACCAATTTTTACAAGTATTTTATCATGAAATACCATTTTTAATAGGTGGAGGTGGTCGGTGGGATGCTTGGCAAGTTGGGTCATCATCCCGCATCCTGGTAACTCACTTCATGATTCTCAGAATAATACAAAAAAAAGTCTAAAAAGACATAATTTCATGAATTGAGGCTAAAACTTGCCTAAAACTAACTATATTTACAATTTTTTTTTCAAACAAAATCTATAACGCTTACACATAAGATTTTCTAGTAAAACCATAAAATTCCACAATTGTCAAATTTTCATCTTCGAGGTGGACCCACTAAATATTGTCAGAACAGCTTGAAACATGGACACTGAAGGTTTGTTGGGGATTGTAATCATAATATCATAGGGCCGAATCAATATCCGAAGTTCGAAATTTCACCCCTTATAGGCTGATACACCCTAAATTGATGGGTTGAGTTTTGTTGGGTACCTACCCAATGTATCATTACTGGGAATAAAGGTGCAAACCAGTTCCTAAAGTTCACTTGCTCCCTGTACCTCTGTCTGAATACACTATTCCTTTTGAGAATTTCCTTTGAAGGATTAGAGCTGTATTTCTCATTGTCTGGCAGTAAGTGGAAATGTTATTGTTAATCCCAATTAACTGCAATTTGTGAAGATGTGGCTACAGTTGCCCCTGGGGTTACCCTTGTATGTCCTGATTGAAGGAAACTCCACTGGCATACTTTTGAATTGACCATGTCTGCCTTACACAATAGTATTTGTTAGAGAGGCCCTTAGCTTTACTGTAAAGATTGTATAGTCCTCTTGACTGTGCTCCACTTGTAGATTGAGTGTCCCAGTCTTGGAAACTTATAATGGCATCATCTCGCAGAGTACTGAGATGAGGATAGCACTTGTACTCACTTTGGAACTTTGGACAGGATTGTATTATCCCAGTAGTGAGTTTTCAAGTTTAAGATGCTCAGTAGGCTGTCACTCTCTCAAAAATAATCCTTTTAATAAAGCCTCAATATTTACCCATTTTTACTTTTGCTTCATTCATTTTATTCTTGTTGTTCATTTTGTCATTTGTCTCAGTTTTATAGAATTTAATTTTTATCTTTTATTCTCTAAGTAATAGTATATTTGGTGTCTGTGACCTTGATGTTACAGTTGGTTAACTAATCACTCCTTCTCGTATAAAAACTGAATCTGAAAGTCTTGTAATTAGGGTGTCCATTAGGGTAGGTTGATTTTGGAACTGTGATCTTGGGCAAGTCTAGATAGAAAGGTATTAATGTATAAAAAATGTTGCACCAACTCATATTTGTGAAAATGATTGTATTTTTTGAGGATTGTTAATTATTTTTAAGTTGTAAAATTGCCAAATTTTACGCGTAAAATCGCACGTGCAGCATTCGTGCAATGTAAACAAACAAAATATCGGACCTTATTTCATCAAAATAATTAAAATTTGGCTTTTTTAACAAAATGATGCTTGAAATTTATTGTAAATGCATTATAGATGTTTATTAGTGTATTTGTATTTTTTAATGATATTTGCCTATAAAATGTGTATCAAATTATTTTATGATTCATTCATTTAATTGTTTATTTTCGGATATTTCATAAAAATGGGTAAAAAATGGAAGTGTGCAGTATTAACTCGAAGTGATAGTGCCAAAAAATTCAGTGGCCAGCCTTCCCCTTTGAATAAAACAGAGCCTCCTACCCTCCGCTAAGTTATTCAGTACAGTTACTTCCTCCAAAACAGCCACCCAGACTTGAAAGACTATGATATTGCTAAAATGATAGCAAAGGATGTGATTGAGATCTGGTAGGCAGTGAATCCGCGGCTGCCCCTGTATGAGGAATATTATGTAGTGAAATTGGTGGATAAAGTGTGCTTCAAGAAAGCAAAAGAGATAAACAGGAAATCTCTTTCTACAGTCCAGGAGCAGAATCTGGAGGAAAAGCTGGATAAACTTTTTGACATTTCTGCTTGCTAGAATGAAAGTAAAAAGTGATGAAAAGCACAGTGAGGGTCTGGAAAAGTTAGTCTGTATTGGGGTTGATGGGAAAGTTGACAAGGACACTTTGCTGTACAGAGAAGTTAAGGATGAAAATGGGGAGACTAAGCTGAAGAAAGGAAAGGGACAAGAGCACCATTTGACTTTCACAAAGGAGCCGGGAACTGAAAGTGGAACATATCTTACTCAAAGAGTCATCTCAATTAAAGGTGCGACTGGAGTTCTTCTTGGTGAAGAAGTTGCGTGTCTTGGAGGAGTTTAACAGTGTTCATACCCTGAAAGCTGTCCTCCTTGACAACACAAATACAAACACTGGCTGGGAGGGAGGCCTTGTAACAGCTCTGGAAAATAAAATTGAGTGGAAATTGCATACCATTGGCTGTTCACTCCATCAGAATGAGCTTCCTTTCAGAGCTGTTTTCAAGCATCTTGATGGCAGTACTAAGAGTCCCACTGCTTTCACTGGTCCGCTGTGAAAATTCTGTGAAATTGACTACCAAGATCTGCCACAAGTGGAATTCACCAAACTCAGTGGCCCCCTGGATGACATGGAATTTGCTGAGGAGACACTGAATGATCTCAGTAGTGACCAGAGGCTTCTTTTGGAGTATGTGCTTGGAATTTCCAGGGGCAAAGTCAACCCAAGATTTGCTGCCTGGAAAATTGGACCATTAAACCATGGCAAGATGGTTGACTTTGGCAATTAGATTGATGTGTCTGTGGACCAGAGGTGCTTACCCTCCAGAACTACAGGATAAGCTTCACCAGGCCATCAAGTTCATTGTGGAACTGTATGCAGTCAGTTGGTTTGAGATCAAAAGGGACAGCAAGTTCCACAATCAGCAGCTGTACATCTTCAACATGATCCAGAGGATCAAGCAGCAGTCTGAAGAAATCTAGGGTGTTGCTTTCAAGAACCTGAAGTACAATGCTTTTGCCTTGCTGCCTGAGAATGTGCTGTACTCCATGATGAAGTCTGATGACTTGGAAGTGAGAGAAGCTACTCTCAAGAAAATTCTGTCCATCAGGTAAGCATTTATTAATTTTAAAAAATGTGAAAAAATAAATTTGATTATGGGGATTTATTTAATAAAAAAAAGGCCCGAGTTCTATAAATCCCCGTAATCAAATTTTTTTTCATATTTTCTTATCCCAATTTCCCCCCCTCCCCTCTGATAATGGAAATAATCTTACCTTCTTTTTGAAAAAAAATTTGATAATGGGGATTTATAGAACTCAGGTTCTTTTTTTTTTTTTTTTTTAAATCGGCAATTCTGAGACTAATAGGGATTAAATCTTAAACTGGAATAAAAAATAAATTAATTATTATTCTTTCAGAAGTGGGAAGCCAGCCAAGAAGAGGCTGAAGAAGATCACAGCCATCAACATTGAAGCTACCCACTGGTCAGAACTAATCAACCTTTCTCAAAGTGGCATCTGTGAACCTGCTCTCACAGAAGGTTTTTCTGACCAGGAGCTTCAAAAAGAATTGCTGAATGGCACCAGGCTGGAGCTGCCTGATCTGCCTTCACATTCTCACAGTGCTGAAAGGGCTGTGAAGCTGACATCTGAAGCTTCCCATGCTGTTTATGGACTCGAATCATGGCATAAACACATTCTGGCCAAAGCCCTAAGCCGCCAGATGAGGCCTTCCTTTTCTTCTAAGGGCTCTTACAGTGAAAATTATGATAATCTTGGGATCTAAATGTGTCTATTTGACTCTGTACATGTTTTTTTTAACTTTTCTTCAATAAAATTTTAACTTTTTTCAGGATTTTTTTATGAAAATAGCATGTTTTTTTAGCCAAAAATTGCAAAAATGCGTTATTTTTCAGTACGATTTTTGAAATGGTTTCCTTAAAAAATGGTTAAAGCTAGGGATCTGAAATTTTTTGTCAGTTATCATATTAAGCCCTGACTATCTCGACTAGTCCAAAGTTGATATCTAAAAAAATGCGGAAAATCAACCTGTCCTAGTTTTCAGAGTTGTCCCAGTCTTTAGAAAACATTTTTGGGACAAAAATATGATTTGTTTGTCATTGGATTTCAGAAATTTTGATAGTAAGTTAAATGAATCATGGCTCACACGAGTTATAGAGTTAGATGATATTTTGACATTACTGAGGGGAGTTGTTTATCTCTTCGTAAGAGTGGGGATTTGATAAAATATTTTGTTTTGCTTTTACATATTTCAAGTTATTAATTATATACCATGTGAATGTGAAACTATAAGGTGTGCATTATAACATTTAGTATTCATTTACTCTGTTAAAAAGTTATATTTTATTGACACACAATTTTGCTTAGAAACATTTAGGCATATATTAAATTAGTGGTCTGGAAAAAGCCATTTCTCATGCTGAAAACAGCCCAAAATGCTTGGGCTCCATGGGGCTCTACTCTGGACCCCATTGGGGTAGCTTACAACACTCCCACAAACTCCCTAATTGTGAGCCTCATTTCCCTTGGCTATATTTCAGGCATAATTATATCTGCACTCCACCTCTACCCTTTTCAAATTTATAGATCCGTCCCTGTCCTGGTTTTTCCAGGCACAAATCTGGATACCCTACTTGTAATAACTTTTTGAAGATTTCTTGTGATAAAACTTTTTACTTCTGTAGCCTTCAAACATTATCAGAATTCACAATAATTTTTTATTTTTGGGTCATTCCATATGAAATCACCCAAATTTTGAACAACATCCCAGGTCACCCTCTCAGAAAATTCTGAAAAAATTATCATTTGTAATTCTATCCACTTTTGCCCAAATCCAAATTTTAGGTCAATATACTTAGTTTTTGAGATTCAGCAATTTGAAATTATGCTTTTTTTCCTTAATTTTGGTGTCATTGGCAAAATTGCATGAATGTCCAACTTTAGGCAACCATATCTTTTTTGTTTATCCTTACAAGGCTGACATTTTGTATATATGGTAAACAGTAGTCATGAATCCATATTAATGTCAATCAAACCTATCTCTTATAGTTTGCTATCTACAAGGCTTCAAAAATTGAAGAAAGCTTAAAATTCACTAATGGTTACCCACTTTTCACTGGTACTGATAAAAAAACTATTCATACTTGAGAGCTGAAATTAATTTTACAGTTTGTCATAATGTATTTGTAGTCAGAAATGCTTCAAAAGCTCTTTATTCTATAGAATTGGAACAATAAATAATAATAAAAATTGGAAAATTTTATTTTTGCAAAAGAAGCCTATATTCATGCCATTATTACCCCAGCATGACAGTTAGCCATCACTTTCTTATTTTTACCATAGGTTCATGTACATTTAGGCAAACTACAGTCACAGTTTGGTTTTGGTGGTCAGCTTACTTTAATTGATTTTTTTTTTTTTTTTCAAATTACCATAATTTACATGAAAATGCAAAGTGAAAATATCAGTAACATGAATATATTTCAGCATTACACATACATATATCATGAAAAATGATCATCTGAAACATTTGAGAATTACAGATCCAACTTTACATTTTGGTCATTAATAAGGGACCTGAAACTGAAAAATATTTCTGAAATCAAGATTCCAACTTAAATATTCAGTTTGTTAAATTTGCCATGTCCTCAATTTACTAAATATGTACTGCTTAAATGTGTGTTGAAAGTGAAGTTCCTACAAATAAATTACTTAATTACTCAACATTCATCTCATACTTAAAGTACTCTAAAGAAATGTAGGAAATAGTTTGAATTTTAAGGTCACTTGGGTTTAGTGTATAGTGATGAGCACCTCTCCCCTGGACAGTTGGTGCACTTATTATTATTAACCCTTTATTAATAATAAAATAAATACCTACGTACATTGCTACATATTTGCCAGGCTGGTAAGTTTGCCATTTGCCAACATTTTGATCAATGAGAGCTGCATCATCACCACCAGTGCCTATGGTCACAGTGGTGTAAATATCATCTGAAGATATCCTCCTCATCTGTAGCTTACTACTTGAGCAAGGTATGAAACTGTGATGGGACCTTATGCCTTCTATGGTTTTGCATTTTTCAAATCTTTCAGCTGAATGAAATTTTACTGAGTTTTCTTGCACTGAATCTTTATCTATGGAGTAGAACTCTATACCACTGATGTTTTCCTTTGCCCAGTTAAACATGTCAAGATGATTAAGGATGTGGTTTTCAGTTGTGGCCTGAAGACTTGCTTGTGCCACAAGCCTTTTAACAGTCCCCCCAATTCCATCACAGGGACTTTTTCCATAGCTGGTGGCAAAGAAATGCCACTCAGCTGACAAGTTATGATCCCTTTGATGATTATACAAGTTTGACAGATTTTTAAAATTCTTATATTGGCTAACTGTGCCATCACTGAAATAGATAATCTTCTGGACATGAGGATATTTTTGTTTTATGTGAGAGAGAACTGTGGATATGAAGGCATGTACAGCAGTTGTGTCATGCTTCATGCAGTTGGATACAACACAGCCCTAATACACTTAAGCTCCTTAGTTTCAAGGTCTCTTATGTACATGGCAAAAGGATGTGAAGTGCTTGGGAATTATCCAATGATGCCCTTGAACTGCATCCTGCACTATAAAACTATAATTCTCAGCAAAATCTAAGAGAACTATGGCTGATTTGTCATCAGCTGCTCCTTCATTTTTTCTAAATCTTTAACTTGGCCTTGGTGACAAAGTGGTGCTGCCTGAGATTATCCAAGAATCACTGATGATGTTAATAAAATTATGAGTACTGGTTTCCAGAGTAACAAGAGTGGTTCTATCTATGTGTACCCATTACTTATAGCAGATTTTAACACCCAGGTCAAAATCATCTATAGATAACAAACCAGTTAAATATGCATGCAATGCTTGTTTACCAGGACAAGTTTCACAAGCATGCAACATAGTCATGGTTTTGCACATCACATACAAGTTTTGATGGCAAATCTTTATAGTCAAGTTGAACTGGTAAGGCTGCTACATGCAGTTTTATGTTTTGATGATGTTGGCAGACACAAATGGAATGTGTACCTTTGGGACCATTGGGAACGCACCACTTTGGCCTCAGCTCACAGAACTTAAACCCTATTTTTTCAGTATGTTTCTCTTTTGAATGCCAAATACAATTCATTTAAGTTAACCAACAACACTTTTTTTTTTTCTTTTTTTTTTTTCTCTTCTCCCCATTAGCACAAACTGTGACAATCTTGTTTTCCTTGGACATACTCAAGAGAATTCATCAGACTCGAAGAAATTTACAACTTTGTCTATGACATTGGGACTTGAAGGATTTCCTACTTTCTTCTCAGGTTCTACTAATATTCCTTTCTGCTTTTTCAGCTGCCTAGCTCACTTTACCAAATGGTCAATGACTTTAAATCTATCTATCTATCTATCATTTCTTTGATAGTCTAACTATCAGGCACAAGAGTCAGTATCCTTATCTTGTCCTTTCTAGAAGATATTCTGCACTTTCCAACAAGTAGCTCTACTAGCCTATCAAAATCTTTACACTGTGTGCAGTCTAGGGTGCCCCATTTTGGACAAATCTCAGTTATTAATGTCCAGCCCTCTCATATTGTGACAAATGATGATTTAAGTATGCTAACCAATTTTTAGACTGATATATAAAAATTTGACCCCTGAGCACTTGATTAAAAAATTTAAGGGTCAAATTTTTAAAAAACTTTTTATTGATTTTATGCGTATAATTTCAATTTTAGACACATATAAATGGTTCCATCTGATGCGTATTAAAAAATGAATCATTTGATATCAAATTTATATAGGTTTGGCTTAAAAAGTTTTATGATTTTTTTTTATATTTTTAAGGCATTTTATTAAGATTTTTAGTGTATATCTGTTGTTGCTTCCAAGTTTATTAAATAAATAAGGCAAATAAAAGAAAATTAATCATTTTCCATTTAATTATCAAACAAAAAATGGTAAAAATAATAAAAATATCCCTCTTTTATGGACTAGAAAAACAAAAGCTTCCTCTAGATAAGAGAAAAAAAAAACTCATCAAAAATGACTAAAACTTCAACTAGGACAACATTTTTGATTCCTTACAGAAAGTAAAGATCAAATTTCGATACAAAGACATTACACAATTATAAAATCAAAACAAGATGAGAAAAAATATAAAAAGTGCAATGAAAAAAAAAGTACTAAACTCCATAAACCTAAAATCTTCCTTTTGAAATAAAGAACTAAGAATTTATTTTTGATTTTTCGAATGTGCAGACTAATCCCTGACATACTTGGTTAATGTTTTTTTCTTGAAATCAGGCACTTTTTGTCTATTGTCTTCAACCACCTGTAGCAGATATTATTTTTGTTTTTCATCTATTAATTTAACACCTCATTCAGCCATGTCATTTACTACTTTCATATAGTGTACAAAATTACTCATTCCTTTGAAATCTTGATCATTATTCCATTCATTTGCAGATTTTCTAAGCCAGTTACCAGAATAATTGAATAAATTCAAGAAGAGCCATGAGTTTGGCCCAGCTAGATCCGGAAGTCTCGTGGAAGGGTTAAGCGTAGGAAATGTTGGTGGTTCTCGTCAGTTAGAAAATCCTTGCTTCTCAAATTTCGATATTGATTTAGCAATTTTGGTCTTCAATTCACCACTTAAATTTTCTGAAATAAAGAAAGCGGTACCATTTCTTCAGTAACATACCAGAGGTGGCAATCAAGGGCCTTAATAGCCTGGTTTACTACTTCATCGATTTTCTTGCATGCTTGCAAGTCGTGATATAACTGCAGGTCATTTTCAGGTGCTTCAACTCCTTTTGTAGATGACACCCAAACTTTGATATATATCATTATTATAAATTTGCATACTCTTTCCAGCTTATTCATCATATTTTCAGAGTAACCTGCTTGATCACTAAAAGCAAACATTTTTATACAATACATGATTGTAGCCATCCATCTAGCATGATGCGAGGCTCCAGGATGAAGCCAACAAATTCCTTTTGTTGGAGTTTGATTCAAAATCTGGAGGCACAACTCACCAACGTATTACTTCGCAGGGATTACAAAGAAAGTGCTATCTTCATTTTGCAGGATTTCATAAAGATATTTTGTTACATCTTCAATTTTATTCTTTAGGTATCTGTTTGTTGTTTCCAATGTTTTATGTTTCTTGCTCGTATCTAAATTCTTCCATACAGTTTGTCTAAGTTTTTGAAAATTTTCATGATCAGGTGATATTGATTTGCCAAAGATTTAAAAATATCATTCAAAATTCTTTCAAATATATGATGCCTGCATGTGCACCAGAGTATCCTCTGTCCTAATAAGTCTTCTAGTCTTTTGCAGGCACCATTGATCAAACCAGAATTCGATGCAGTTGTATCGAAAACCAACGAAACCACTCTTCCTTCAAGGTTCCAGTCCATAGCAGCTTCAAAAGTGGCTTGGGCTTGAGAAAATCCAGTAGCATCAGGGATATCTGGAACTGCTAAAATTTTGCCTTCCTTCGCACTTGGCATTCCCGAAACTAAAATATCCAACCTTTCTTTCTTTTCACCTCTCACTTCTGTAGCTATTTTAGAATCCCAATGGAGCGAAGAGAAATTTGGAGGCTCAAAATCGATTTTCACTTTCTTAGATGTGTTGTCCTTAGTTTTCTTTCCTGCATTCCAAGAAATTGTTCTGGACAGGCTGACTGTTTCTAAATCTATATCACAGGCAGAAAGCACAGTAGCAGCAAAAGCTGTTCTTTGATTTAATGACAAGTTTAATCTGTCAGCTATATTGCTAACTTTAGAAGACTTCATAATATTTTGATGCTTAGGACCTTCTTTCGCACTGGAAAGTTTAAATTGTGGATCATCTTGCTCTGATTCTGAAGACAAATTTTCTTGATAGACCATATTCATTTTAGATGTTCCAGGCATTGCTTTCCTTTGTGATTCTTTTAGTTCATGGTTTTTTATTTCTTGGATTCTTTCAGCTTTAGCTTTAGTCTTCTTTTCATATATTTTATCTAGACCCCTAAGCACATTCCTTTCTCCTCTCTGATCTTCCAGAATTTAACATCCCAAATTTTCGTTTCATTACTTCTTAGTGGATCTTTCATTATAATTTCTTCAGTGTTCTGAGAGCTGATGTCAAAAGTTTTTTTAAAACCTGTTAAATTCCTGAAGTTTGTTTTATAATTAGGAGTTCTGCATTTGTGCAATAGTATCTCTCTTTTTAATTAAGTCTTTTAATAACTGTTTAGGTCTCAGATGATGCCCAACATCTTTAGAAGGTATACTGGCCAGGATCCAAAAATGTTTAAATTTGGCCAAAATTACTTTTATTGTCACCTCTACTGAGTTATTCCTCATGGAGTTTCTTTTTAGAATTAAAAAGTGACGAAGAACATCTCCATTTGAGGGAAAAAGTGCCCCTCTGTGTGGTTCCAAATGAGGAAGGAGATCTCCAAGAACAGAATCATCACATTCCTTATCTTTTCTTAACTTTTGTTCATTCAAAGCCATAATCATTAGGTAACTAGTTGACTAGCTAAAATCCTGAAAAAAATAAGAAAAAAGTAAATAAAAACAATTTTTAAGCCAAACCTATATAAATTTGGTATCAAATGATTCGTTTTTTTAATATGCATCGGATGAAACCATTTATAAGTGTCTAAAATTGAATTTATAGGCATAAAATTAAAAAAACTCAAATTTTTAAAAAATTTGACCCTAAAAATTTTGAATCGAGTGCTTGGGGGGGTCAAGTTTTTTTATTTTGGTCTAAAAATTGGTTAGCATACTTAAATCATCATTTGTCATGATATGAGAGGGCTGGACATTAATAACTTTGAGATTCATCCAAAATGGGACACCCTAGTGTGCACTCATTTACATTGACAGATTCCACATCATCCTTAGAAACACTCATCAATTTACAAAATTTCATTTTTGTAGCCCTTTCCATTATTTAACTTTCCATTTAACATAACTCGCTTTGTCCTTGTCACACAATTTTAGAGGAGAACAGTCCAGGACACTAGCACTTGTGTTCAGTTCCTGATGAAGAACTACTACTGGCTGAAAATCTTCATCTGATCTGCAAGACCCACTGGTACCTGCTCTATCATCCGGTAGAGGCTGGAGGCATTATTCATATTGTGTGGGGCACTTGTGGCATTCTGGGCATAGCTTTTGTCCTGGTTTTATATTCATCATCCTGGCAGTGTGCAGGGATTCTGATAATCATAAAATAAATTCTAAATCAAATTTTTCTCAAAACTCGCTTGCCATAAGATACAAAACTACAAATGTTATAAATGAATATAAACTTGCTGGTACAGTGGACCCCCGATTTGAGTACGTAATCCATTCCAGCATGGCGTACTCAATTCGAAATGTACTCAAATCGAACTTAATAACCTATGGGAATTAATTAATTCGTTCCAAAACCCAAAAATTTCACCCCACCCCTACTTTTTCTATAGAAATTGGCAATTGGCCTACAAAATTTAGTAATTGTATTAAAAATAGACAGAATAGAATACAAAATACATACCGTACAATATAGACAAAATAGAATAATCCTGTAGGAGTCTTGCTTGATGTGCTGGAAGTTCCAGATGAGGAATGGAGGGGAGGAATTATTGCTTGGAGGGAGAGTCTCCTTTTAGAAGCCATCACTATAACAGTACACTATGTCACTATGCCACAATATAAAATACAGTATCAAAGTCACTGCATGTACGAATCACCAAATTTATGCTATATTTTCACTATTTTATGCTGTAATCAACAGAAACTAACATAAATAAACACTAAGTACAAAGTCAGAAAACAAAATGTACGAAATTCTAACAGAAATCCCTAAGAACACCTGTACTATTCAAAACATTATACCCCCGAATGTTCCCGCAACGAACGCTCTAGACAAACTAAAACGCGTTCGGCGTCGCCAGCTGGCGTACTCAAGTCGAGTCAATAGGAGCCTATGGATGAGCGTACTCAAATCGGGGGTCCACTGTATTAGATAGGAATGTTAGAACAATGTCAATGCATGAGACAACATTCAATAATAATGTAATATATAGGAAACTTACTTGTGATTTTCTTTGTGAACTTTTCTTGGGTCTGCACAATAGCATTGAAGACTTTCTTAATGAAACAAAAACATTTGCTCATGATGAAAACAGTGAGTATCACTGTTTTTCAACAATATATCACATCTCCATTGCAGTAGTGCTTTATCCTCACTGGTTAACTGATCCAGCATGAGTATACCAAGTTTTTCTGAGTAAGTCCTTTTATGACATACATACATGTAATTTCTGTTCAATAGAACAGCTTTGTGTAGCATCCAACTCCGTTTCTGTAAGTATGAGAATTTATGAGATTGGAGCAGCTTATATGTAGTAGCAGGGATTGCACAAGGTATGTACAAGTTCAGACAAGATTAGGGCATATTCCCTATATTATTGTGCAGTACTAATATTTTTTGAATGAATTCAAACAAGTTTACTGTTTGTTAAACAACGATCATGTTAACCCACTGCATGCCATAGAGGGGAATGGTGGGGGGTAATGGGGTTATCATATATATATATAATATATATATATATATATATATATATATATATATATATATATATATATATATATATATATCACTCTCACCAAGCCATATATAAAAAATTTGAGGACACCCTGGAGGCAACAGCTCTCAGATTGTCAGGTCAAGAAATTCCATCCATTTTCAAGCCATTGGCTTGAAATTCTGGCTTGGATCTAATTGAAAGTCATTTGACAACCCCTGGGCTTGCCACAGTGAGGGTCATATGACACCTTTTGGCCAATGTGGCTTAAATATTGAAGGAAGCTGACCACCAAAACCAAACTTTGACTGCAGTTTGCCTAAATGTATATGAACATACGGTAAAAATATGAAAGTGATGGCTAACTGTCCTGATGGGGGTAATAATGGCATGAATATAGAGCTTTTGAAAGCATTTCTGACTACGAATACATTATGACAAACTGTAAAATTAAATTTAGCTGTCAAGTATGAATAGTTTTTTCAGTACCAGTGAAAAGAGGGTAACTTAGTGAATTTTTAAGCTTGCTTTGATTTTTGAAGTCTTGTCGATGGCAAACTATAAGAGTGAGGTTTGATTTGACATCAAATATGGATTCTATGACTACTGTTCACCATATATACCAAATATCAGCCTTGTGAAGGGATAAACAAAAAGATATGGTTGCCTAAAGCTAGACATTCATGCCATTTTGCCAGTGATGCCAAAAAATGAGGAAAAAAAGCATAATTTCAAATTGCTGTATCTCAAAAACTAGAAGTAATACTGACTAAAATTTGGGATTTGTGCATAAGTTTGATAGAATTACAAATGATAATTTTTTCAGAATTTTCTGAGAGGGTGACCTCGGAACCTCTAGGTGACTTCATATCATATATGAAATATTTATATGTAATGTATTTTAAAAAATTTGTTTCAGAGGTCTGAAGATTCATGTCAGAAAGAAAGCCTTGAACTTTATGATTCAAATTCAGAGGAAATTTCAAAAGTTGAGAATCATAAACAAGATTGTAATGTGTTATTGAGTAAGCAAATTCTGTTCAGAAGAATTCAGTGTTCCAAATACCCACTGGTTAAGCTCAGAAAACTGAACATTAATGACCATAAACTGAGGACTGATGGTAAACCTTTAAATAAACAGGTAAGATGAAAAAGTTTTCTCAGTTCATTTGAAAGAAGTCTAGTGACAGTACTAACAGTGTCAAATAGTAAAGCAGAGTAGAAGAAAGAAAGGTGAAAATTATTCTTTAAATATTATAATATAGGCCTAATTAATGACAAAACACACTTGATATTTGGAATTGAAAAATTTATGAGTTTACTTTGTCAAGAAATTATTTGAAATGAATTTGAGAATCAAGTGATCTTACTATTTTCTGTTTCACATAGTTGATTATAACAATTTTGATGCTTGCAATGAGTCTTAATAATGAGTTTGATTACATGATGAAGCAAAGATGAATGCAGTAGGGATGTACTGGACATCTGGGTATGGCACTGGAAAGCAGGAGCTGCAGCCCTTTTCTAAAGTATAAAACTATAACTGGATATTAAGTGAAAATCTTCCTCTGACTACAGTTTACTTTATAAGGTTCTAATAATATGATGGAAGTGAAGATGAATGAAGACTGTGCTCCAAAGTTTTAACTGATAAGCAAGCTCCAGAAAAGTGAAATGAATGGGTTATTTTGGCAGACAGTTTAAAAATAGTAAAACATAGAACATGTAATGTCTGTTTGAGAATTAGTTCTTGATGAAAATATTTGATTAAGCCATTTTAATCAGAATTGATGTATGCATATAACTATTTGCCATTCAGTCAGAGTAGCCTAGCCTCCTCCCCTCTCCCATCTGACTTAATTATGCTTGAAATTAGAATACCTTTCAAAGATGTTTTTTCTGCCCAATCTGGGCTTAACTGTATGAAGTCCTGAAGGGTCGCTTCTGTTGTTCTGAAGAACTGTGCTTCTTTGCTTACACCCTGCCTAAGCAAACTATTTCATCTTTATCTTTGATCTGCTACTTTTCATTCATTCATTTCATTCATCCTGTTCCAAAGAAGGGTGACCTCTTTGAACCATCCAACTATCACCCAATTACTTTGATTTCTTGCCTTTCTAAAGTTTTTGAATGACCACTGTTATTCTCCAAAGGCTATTAATAGTGGTGTTCTTCAGAGGCCTGTCCTGTAACACACTTCCTTTTATTTATTAACTAATAATCTTTTAAGTTGTACTTCTGATCCTATCCACTCCTATACCAATAATTCCACTTTTCAATTCTGCACCCACTTCACAAACTCTCTCCCTAACAATTACTCCATGCTTTGCATGAATCAGCTATGTCAAACCAGACCTCTGATTTTTCTGCTATCTCTGACTGGGACAGAAAAATCCTTGTGGGTTTCAATGCCTCAAAAACTCAGTTCCTTCATTTGTCTACTCATAATCTTCCACATAACTATCTCTTGTCTTTAACAATACACAACTCGATCCTTCCTCTGTCTGTAACATTCTTGGTGTTTCCTTGCAAAACAGCTTCTTAGAGGTTGTGTTGTGCTGACTCTGCAGTTTCTTCATCCCCACTCATTTGCTGTTCAATGCAGCATAAGTGGTTCAATCATGACATCGCTTCGGCTATCTGAAATAGGAAAGTAGCGTATAGGAGGGCGAAGGCCAATCGTTCCCACGAGAACACTGAAGCGTATGTCCGCCTGTGTAGGAAAGTGAAGGCGAAGGTTAGGCTAGCAAAACGTAACGAAGAACTATGGGTGGCAAGCCTCTGCAAGGGGAACCCTAAGGAATTCTAAAGTTATGTTAATAGTAGAAAGCCCATTAGAAGCATGATAGGTCCGTTAAAGGACGGAAGCGGCGTTCTGCAGACCTCGGACGCGGACATCGCCAATGTGCTTAATGAGTACTTTGCGGGAGTGTTCACCAGGGAGGACACCCGCATCATCCCCGAGCCAGGTGTGAGGCATGAAGGTGCTGGCCTGGATAGTGTTAAATGTACCGCGACAGTCGTTGCTGATAGAATAGACAAACTGAGCGGGTTTAAGGCTCCTGGGCCAGACCAGTTTCTCCCCAGAGTGTTGTGGGAGGTGCACGACCAGGTGGCTCCCCACCTGGCTACAGTCTTCAACAAATCGTTGGAGACGGGCCAGGTGCCTGGTGACTGGAGGGAAGCCAACGTGACCCCTATCTTTAAGAAAGGGGATCACGAAAGTCCAGGGAACTATCGTCCCATTAGTCTCACTTCAGTTGTAGGTAAATTATTAGAGGGGATAATAGCGGATAGGATCATTGACCATTTGGATTCGTACAAGCTGCTTGGGGACTCCCAACATGGGTTTAGACGGCATAGGTCGTGTCTCACCAACTTGCTCGAGTTTTTCCACGTCATGTTGGGTGAGTACGATAAGAGTCGGGCGATTGATATACTTTATCTCTACTTTCAGAAAGCCTTTGATAAGGTACCTCACCGCCGGCTAATGGCGAAAGTGCATGCGCTGGGTATCGGTGGGGAAATAGGTAGGTGGATTGAAAACTGGCTGAGGAATAGGCGGCAGAGGGTTGTAATTAAAGGGGCTAGTTCGGGTTGGGCCTCGGTCACTAGTGGGGTTCCTCAGGGTTCCGTTTTGGGGCCACTGTTGTTTATCATTTACATAAATGATATCGACGGTGGCATCGTCAGTCGGATCGCCAAATTCGCTGATGAAACCAAGCTTGGGACCAATGTTGGGACGCCCGAAGCGATCGAGGAACTGCGTGCGGACCTAGGTAGGATAGGAGAGTGGTCCAAAAAATGGCAAATGCCGTTTAATTTGGGGAAATGCAAAGTGATGCACATTGGCTACGCCAATCCCAAGTCGGACTACTCGATGTTGGGTAGTAATATCGAGGTGACTGATTTAGAAAAGGACTTGGGTGTGCTAATTAGCAGCGACCTTACGAAACAGTGTGTAGAGGTGGAAAAGAAAGCCCAGAAACTATTGGGTTATATCAGGAGGCAATTTCAGTTTCGGAACAAGGAGATTGTGCTCTCACTGTACAATTCCCTTGTTCGGCCGCACCTGGAGTATGCTGTGCAGTTCTGGTCACCCACCCTCAGGAAAGATATTGAGAGGCTGGAGCGAGTGCAGGCGAGGGCCACAAAGTTAATCCCTTCCGTTAGGCATATGGGTTACAATCGACGGTTACGTGCCCTGAACTTGTTTTCGCTTGAAACTCGGAGGCTGCGCGGTCAACTGATCAAGGTTTTCAAGCTCTTTCGCGGGTTCAACGATGTCGATTTTAGAAGTATGTTTAGTTTAAATGATAACCCAACCCGTAACAATGGTTGGAAGTTGGATTTGAAAAGGTTTAGGACTAGTGTGTGTGGGAATTACTTTACGTATAAGATCTGTGACACATGGAACAGGTTACCTTCGGAAGTTGTGAACAGTTCCTCTGTGGATCAGTTCAAGAAAAGGTTAGACCAAATCTTGCACACTATTTGAGTGTGTACAAAATTTTCCCTGGCACCCGTTGCCATTGGTACCTTCTCGGTATGGGCCGCAAGGCCTTTTGAGGTACTTCTTTTCCTTGTAACTCCTTGTCTCTCTCTCTCTCTCTCTCTCTCTCTCTCTCTCTCTCTCTCTCTCTCTCTCCGCAGGGGTATAAAGGTTATGCACGTTCCTTCTGGGTGTTGTAAACTTTATACTTGGGTGTGACAGCCCCCTCCCGAGTCGTGGAATTCTAGAGAAATTGGCTGCCAATTCCTTTAGGTTCTCTCTCTTTCAGGAGGGCGGGTGAAGTCTGTTGTACAAACCTGTCCCGTTGGTTACTAGGACCTCTTCCCATCCCACTCTGTCCTTTTAGCTTAGGTTAAGGATGTTCTCCTCTGACTGCAAAAAAAAAAGAAAAACTTTTAGTATTAAGTCTCTTTCTCTACTGTTACGATTAGGGCGCTACTGCTATCTCATGCGTGGGAAGAGAGGCTTTGGAACCTCTATAAATAACACCATTTAACTTCAGTTTTAGGTAAATAATTAGAGGGGATAATAGCGAGTAGGATTGTTGACCATTTGGATTCCTACACGTTACTTGGGGACTCCAACATGGGTTTAGACGGCATAGGTCGTGTCTCACCATCATGCTCGAGTTTTTCTACATCATGTTGAGTGAGTATGATAAGAGTAGGGCGATTGATTAGAAGGCCTTTGATAAGGTACCTCACCGCCGGCTAATGGCCAAAGTGCGCGCACTGGTTCAAAGATGTCGATTTTAGAAGCATGTTTAGTTCAAATGATAACCCAACTCGCAACAATGGTTAGAAGTTGGATTTGAAACGATTTAGGACTAGTATATGTGGGAATTACTTTCGAAAACTTACTAGTGAATGTGTAGCTACAAAATTGATCCCTTCAATGAGAATTGAAAGCTACCAATGGAGATTGGAGCGCCTGAATCTGTTTAGCTTAGAGACGAAGAGGTTGTGAGGTCAGCTTATTCAAGTCTTCAAGATGCTCAAAGGAATAGACAGGGTAGATTACAGAAACTTATTCTCACTTAATGCCAATCCGACAAGAAATAATGGGTTTAAACTGGAACTAAAGACATTTGGGACCTCTGTCTGCGGAAATTTCTTTTCCTATAAAATAGTTAATATCTGGAACCAACTTCCCTCAGAGGTTGTTTACAGCCAAAGTGTAAATGTGTTTAAAAATAGGCTAGACAAAGTACTGAACACGTTGATAGTTTAAGATTAAAACATAAGAAAACTCTGCAGGAGTTCGCTTGCACGGTGTCTCTGTGAGCAAGGTAAATATAGTTATTTATATATTCTCCACTTTCCTGTAAAATTTCCTTGGCTACTTTTCCAGGGTCAAGGTATTTTCTTCAACCTTTTTCCGTACCTGCCTCTGGCAGGGAGGGAGCGGAGGGTGGGGAGAGAGCCTTCTACTTTTCTATCCAGTTTTCTACTACTGCTAGGATAGTTGAAAGAAAAATAAACTTTTAATAACAGGAACAGTTCCTCGGTGGATCAGTTCAAGAAAAGGTTAGACCAAATCTTGCACACTATTTGAGTGTGTAGAAAATTTTCCCTGGTACCTGTTGCCATTGGTACCTCCTCGGTATGGCTGCAAGGCCTTTTGAGGTACTTCTTTTCCTTGTAACTCTCTCTCTCTCTCTCTCTCTCTCTCTCTCTCTCTCTCTCTCTCTCTCTCTCTCTCTCTCCGCAGGGGGTATAAAGGTTATGCACATTTCTTCTGGATGTAGTAAACTTTATACTTGGGGTGTGACAGCCCTCCAGTCCCGAGTCGTGGGATTCTAGAGGAACTGGCTGCCAGTTCTTGTAGGTTCTCTCTTTCGGGAGGGCAGGTGAAGTATTTTGCACAATCCCATCCCGTGGGTTACTAGGACCCCATCCCATCCCTACTCTGTCCTTTTAGCTTACGTTAAGGTTATTCTCTGACTGCCAAAAAAAAAAAAAAAAAAAAATTTATTATTGTCTTTTTCTCTTCTTTTACTATTAGGACCCTACTGCTACCTCATGCGTGGGAAGAGAGGCTTTGGAACCTCTATAAATAACACCATTTAACGCTCGTCGGTTGTGAGAGACGGATGGAGGGGTCCCAGGCATAGGGGCGCAATGAATGGAGTGTGGCTAGTGCCCCGTTAAGCCCATTCCTAACGCGTAATGGCCTGACCAGCCCCCTGCGACCATTCTTTGGTGACCAATTGATGGTGCTTGGCTGTATTGCTCTGAGGTGAGAGAGCTTTACTGCCCAGCTGGCTGCCAGGCCAGCATAAAGTCTCGGGCGTAGACTCTGGGTCTGGTGGGATATCCCTTGAACATTGGATTCTAAGAGTTTGGCCGCTTGTGAGTGACTAGTAAGACTTAGTAAGGGGCTGCATCTCGCTGTCGCTCCTGGCGGAAAATCCGTGACGCCTGCATCGCGAGTGTTTGTCAGTTGGTAGCTGCGACACATTTGGGACTGTCCGGCCCTGGGGAGACCTTTGGTCGGTGCGGCAGCAGGAGAGGTGTAGTCTTCTGGAAGGGATGAACGTCACTTGCAAATAGGTTTATATACTGGTCAGAACGTTTTTGGAGTTTTTATTGCTAGAACGCTTTATCTTATTCAAAGTATTCAGAAAAAAAAATAAAAAAGAGAAAATATGGCAGGGCCAGCTAAATTGAAAGCAGAATGCTTTAAATGTAAAGTTAATCATTGGTGTGTTGACTTCCCTGAGGGTAGTATCAGCGATATCACATCCCTTAGTGTATGTTTGTTTTGTAAACTTAGAGACAACCATGAAAAGGAAGTTAAAGAGCTAAAGGAATTAGTAAAAAAGCTTGAAGCTAGGGTCGTAGCACTGGAAATCCAACCCAGTGGACAAGATCAAACTAAAAACATACCAGCAGATTTAAACTGTGAGATTAAGTATCTAGAACAAAGGGAGGGTGCAAAGAAGGGGCTGATAGAGAAGGGTGGGAAGGGGCCAATGAAGAAAAAGGGTGGGAAGGTGAGGCACGAAGGTGCTGGCCTGGATAGTGTTAGATGTACCGTGAGTCATTGCCGATAGAATAGACAAACTGAGCGCATTTAAGGCTCCTGGGCCAGACCAGTTTCTCTCCAGAGTGTTGCGAGAAGTGCGCGACCAGGTGGCTCCCCACCTGGCTACAGTCATCAACAAATCGTTAGAGATGGGCCAGGTGCCTGGTGACTGGAGGGAAGCCAATGTGACCCCTATCTTTAAGAAAGGGGATCACGAAAGTCCAGGGAACTATCGTCCCATTAGTCTCACTTCAGTTGTAGGTAAATTATTAGAAGGGATAATAGCTGATAGGATCGTTGACCATTTGGATTCGTACAAGCTGCTTGGGGACTTCCAACATGGGTTTAGACGGCATAGGTCGTATCTCACCAACTTGCTCGAGTTTTTCCACGTCTTGTTGAGTGAGTACGATAAGAGTAGGGCGATTGATATACTTTATCTCGACTTTCAGAAAGCCTTTGATAAGGTACCTCACCGCCGGCTAATGGCGAAAGTGCGCGCGCTGGGTATCGGTGGGGAAATAGGTAGGTGGATTGAAAACTGGCTGAGTAATAGGCAGCAGAGGGTTGTAATTAAAGGGGCTAGTTCGGGGTGGGCCTTGGTCACTAGTGTGGTTCCTCAGGGTTCCGTTTTGGGGCCACTGTTGTTTATCATTTACATAAATGATATTGACGGTGACATCGTCAGTCGGATCGCCAAATTCGCTGATGAAACCAAGTTTGGGGCCAATGTTGGGACGCCCGAAGGGATCGAGCAACTGCATGCGGACCTAGGTAGGATAGGAGAGTGGTCCAAAAATTGGCAAATACCATTTAACTTGGGTAAATGCAGAGTGACGCATATTGGCTATGCCAATCCCAAGTCGGATACTCGATGTTGGGTAGTAATATCGAGGTGACTAATTTAGAAAAGGACTTGGGTGTGCTAATTAGCAGCGACCTTAAGTTTACGAAACAGTGTGTAGAGGTGGAAAAGATAGCCTAGAAACTATTGGGTTATATCAGGAGGCAATTTCAGTTTCGGAACAAGGAGATTGTGCTCTCACTGTACAATTCCCTTGTTCAGCCGCACCTGGAGTATGCTGTGCAGTTCTGGTTGCCCACCCTCAGGAAAGATATTGAGAGGCTGGAGCGAGTGCAGGTGAGGGCCACAAAGTTAATCCCTTCCGTTAGGGATATGGGCTACAATCGACGGTTACGTGCCCTGAACTTGTTTTCGCTTGAAACTTGGAGGCTGCGCGGTCAACTGATCGAGGTTTTCAAGCTCTTACGAGGGTTCAACGATGTCGATTTTAGAAGTATGTTTAGTTTAAATAACCCAACTTGCAACAATGGTTGGAAGTTGGATTTGAAACAGTTTAGGACTAGTGTGTGTGGGAATTACTTTATGTATAAGATCTATGACACATGGAACAGGTTTCCTTCAGAAGTTGTGAACAGTTCCTCTGTGGATCAGTTCAAGAAAAGGTTAGACCAAATCTTGCACGCCATTTGAGTGTGTACAAAATTTTCCGTGGCACCTGTTGCCATTGGTACCTCCTCGGTATGGGCCACAAGGCCTTTTGAGGTACTTCTTTTCCTTGTATCTCTCTCTCTCTCTCTCTCTCTCTCTCTCTCTCTCTCTCTCTCTCTCTCTCTCTCTCTCTCTCTAATGAGAGCATGCAGCACCAGACTTCCAACACACTCATCACTTTTCTGTCCAACTCTGTAACACAAGGGTTAATCAGTATTCTCAGCCTTTATCTGCTGAACTGGTCAACTCTGGAACAACCTTCCTCAGTTCATCTTTCCCCATATCTTTTGACCTTCAATTTTTGATGTGCCATGTGTCCAAACATTACAAAAACTGTGGACTTTGATTTTTGTACTCTTGTTGGGGAAGGGGAGAGTATTTTACAGGCATTCACCCTTGGCCCCCTCTACATCAATGAAAGGCATTGGACTGTTAATGTGAAGGATATAGGTTTGGCTCTCAACTGAGCTCAGATTTTAATGATTAAGGTGTTTTCTATGGGTTTACCTTTGTTCGGATAATGGGCAGGGCCTAAAAAACTATATATTCCTTTCATTATAGGACCTATTACTATTGAGGTTAAACAACCCCCCAAATCATCATTGTTATTCATATGGTTTTGGTTGACTGAAATTAGTTTGAGTTCAGGTTTAAAGAACAAATGAAGTTTGGGTTTTCAAGCTTACTTTACTGAGGTAAATATGATAGTTCAGACTGTTCTGTACATTGTCTCTGAACCAGATATTAATGAACTAAATTTTACTTCCACAGCGTTTAGATAATGTTAGGAACTTCAGTGCCAAAATAATTTTAATCAATATAGAGAATTTCTTAATTTGTTTGGAAGAGGGTTAGTATATTTTGTCATAATAGTAAATGTAAGGCAAACTTAAGCTACAGAAGCTCAGGGGCATCAGTACCTCCCAGTTGTGGTAGCAGTGGGCAGACTTGAGCCATACACAGATACAAATGCTTATCAAATCAGCCCTTAACTCATTAGCTCACACAGATGAGACAAAGTATAGGTTGTCTGCAAATCCTTTACAGTACAAGATCACTTTATGGTGTAGAAGTTCTTAGAAATTAGCTGATGTAGAACTAATCATCCATGAATTATTCAAGAATATTTTAATCAAACCACTGAATAAAAACTAATAGTGAAGAAAGAATGATGTAGAAAACACAGTAAACTGCAGAATTGACTTTGTGAAGTGTGCCAGTGCCAGTGACACTTGGAGGTGAAGCAAAAAATTTTCATTTTGACACCCGACCATCTCAGATCTTGCTTATTTTTGGTGTATAAGGTAAGTTTGTGCAAGAAAGCCAGCTGTGAAAGTTTCAGCTTTCTACGACCATTACTTCACGAGTTATGAAGGTCAGAAAAATCAAGGTTAAGGTCAAAATAGCTCAAGGTCAGCATCTTTGGATGCACCTCACACATTCACTAATTATCGTAACCATATGAAACTATATGTTTTTGGACTCAGAATGAGCTGTAGAATCCAAAAACGCAACGAAATCAGCAATAGGAGAACAAATAAAAATGTTCACCCTTTTTCAAGGAATGAATTGACCTTTTGACCTTGAAGTTCACACATTTTGGGGAAACATTTCTTTACACAAAATGAAGTTCCATCATTGCACTTTTAATATAAACAATAAAAATGTATCTTATTCACCAACTATACTGTCTTAAAGAATTTTTCAAATTGGCTATTTTTCAAATTTCTGGCAAAATCGCCATATGTACCGTATATGCATATATGTACTGTTAAAATCTAGAGATATTCATTATTTAAACTATTTAAGCAAAAATAAATAAATATTAGAAACGTGATACAAAATCACTTAGATATAAGCTAGGTACCATAGGTATAACTATGATATAGATCTCTATTTTATTGTGGTCTCCTCCACCCCTACAACCACACCTTTCCACCCTTAGAAATATTTTACTTTTTTTTATAATTACTTTTATTAATAATACATTAATACAAACATATATATATAGGAGTATCATATAAAATAGGAGTAAAAAAGGAGTATCATATTATGTAGACCTGTATTCTATAGATACATATTAAACTAGAGCTCTGTACACTTTCGACTCAAGAACAGGAACCTGTGGCAAACAGGTCTGCATGATTACTCTCAGCTGTTAGCATCTCATGATCATCAAAGGCATACTGAATTATTCTTGAACCTGCTGTCAATGATGGAGCAGTCATTGTCTGGATAATATCAGATGATAACATCCAACATGAGTCAGGATGAGAAGGGAAACTATGTTTAGAATGTCTTCCATGTGGAGACATAAAATTGACCTTATAATCACTAAATTCTTCTGATACTTCAACCACTAATCCAAACCAAATTTTATTATCATAGTTACAAGCTACATATACCCCAACTTGTATATCTTCAGTTGAAATGTGCTTTTGCTCATGTAAATTATCTTTAAACGATGGATGCACAACTGTCATAATTTTTGTAGGACCTGAGGAAATCTCACCAACCTCCAACTGGGTATGACTAATAGGCACAAATCTATGAAATCTACGAGTACCTGGGATGGTTACAGAATTTTTATATCTATTTTCCAGGAATTCAGTTGTCTGCTGGACATTTTGTTTCGATAAGAATACAAATTTTGTGCAGGCCTGAGCTCTCTCCTTTTATCATGGGGATTAGTTGCTTTAAGAATGCAAAGACAAGGTTTGTACTATGTTTCATGTCATCAGAAATGAAACAATAACTTTTAACTTTAATTTCAACATCATTTTCATTTACTTTATAGTAGAACACAAATGGATGAACTGTTGCCTGACTATTTTCCCAATGGTAACCTTGTGCAGCATCTTGTACAATAAATGAGTAGTTTTCAAAGAAGTCTCCTAGGAGAATACCTTCAGTGACCATCAGATTAGCTTTCAGTTTTTTAGGAAACTTGCTTGTGCATCAGCCACATAAGTGTGTCTTGTTAGTGCACAAATTCTAGTTGCCAAAGACTTAATGAAGTTTTCAAGGGATTCACCGATGTTAATAAGGGTTGTCCGATCCGTGGAAGTCCACTGCTTGTATGTAATTATGGTGCCAACTGCATCCTGAACAGATTCCAATCCTTCAAGGAATGCAATAACACCTTCTTCTCCTGGACACAATGCACATTTTTAGCATACACTCTTCCTTTTCACTGTCACAAACTGCATAGAGAATGAGGTCTTTATATGATAGTTGTTTTTCCCCCAAAGCTGATAGCTGAAGTTTGGGATTTTGGTGGTAGGTACAGACACACACAGTGTGTGTTCCTCCAGCTCCTGCCAAGACACACCACTTGGGTCTCAATGCAGCAAATGATGAGAAACCTATTTTTGGATTAGTGTCATTTGCCTTGAAAACAGCGAAAATCTCACGTAAATTACCAAGCACCAATCATTTCTGCTGTAGTTGCTTCTCTCCTTCATGATTCCTAATTGATAGACAATCCTTCTTGCCTGGACATATTCTGCTTATTTCATCTGATTCATAGAAAGTGCACACTGCTTCCTTCTCTTTCTTTGTTATAACCCGACCTTTGCTAATATGTGGAACTTCTGGTAATATGCCATGTTCTTTCTTTATTTTGCGGCTGGTTGAAACCATTCTTGTAGATGCATTGAAGAAAGATGCTGTTCTGTGAAATGGTGTATGGTGAGAGTGTTAGTATTTGAATCTTCCTCTTGTAGTCAGTCGTCTCACTGAAGACATTCTTGAGTGCTTGCATCACTCCTGCATGCCTGCAAAAATGATATACATGTTTGAGTAAATTTATATGCAAACATATGATCTATATATAGGCTTAGTATACTTTAATGAAGGTACTACAGATATATATACAGTACTCACAAATTATTGTCATGCATTTTAGATTGCTTTTCTTCACTTTCTTGTGTAAAACTTGTCATATGAAGTTTCTAGCTTTCTCTTCAGGGATGTTGATGCCATTTCAAATTTTGTTTCAGCCTTTGAAGATCTCCCTTTTCGTGACAGACCCTCTGAAAAACAAATAAAATAAATTGTTATAACTTTTTTTAATCAACTGTAGGCGTATAGATGTACATGTACATTACATATGAATTTGGTAAATACTGTATATATAATCATAACTGTATTGATCTTCATTATATAAATTGATATGCATACATCTGAATTTGTCAAATATATAAAGGTTGTAATGTTCATACATGTAGTTATATATATTGATGTTTTGTTGCTATAATATCTACATAAATTAACACTTTAAAAATACTTAAACTTACTTGTCTTCACTGGTGTCACATTCAGCATTGGAAGAATTGTGTCTAAATCTCCTTGGAAATCTTCAAACATTATTTCAGTAGTACACCCATAGGCAGAGGAACGTTTTTCTGTGGCAGTGGCATCAGTGTCTGAGTTCGAATCTGAGACAATATCAGAGACTTTTTTGTCTTCAGCTTTGATTTTATTGATATCATTAACATAATTTTTACAAATGTAATCTCCATATATTAATCTGTGAATTCCTTGCAGTGTATTACGGACTGGCACAAGTGCTTTTTTGATCTTCTTCTTATGTTTTCTAAGAGGATCAGCACAAACTTTTCTACCCATCTTGTTTATCTGTAAGAAAGGCATAAAATAAGTAATTAATTTATGTTCACAAAATATATTATTTAACAGTACAGTACATATATGCATATACATATGGCAATTTTGCCAGAAATTTGAAAAATAGCCAATTTGAAAAATTCTTTAAGACAGTATAGATGGTGAATAAGATACATTTTTATTGTTTATATTAAAAGTGCAATGGTGGAACTTCATTTTGTGTAAAGAAATGTTTCCCCAAAATGTGTGAACTTCAAGGTCAAAGGGTCAATTCGTTCCTTGAAAAAGGGTGAACATTTTTATTTGTTCTCCTATTGCTGTTTTCGTTGCATTTTTGGATTCTACAGCTCATTCTGAGTCCAAAAACATAGTTTCATATGGTTACGATAATTAGTGAATGTGAGGTGCATCCAAAGATGCCGACTTTGAGCTATTTTGACCTTAACCTTGATTTTTCTGACCTTCATAACTCGTGAAGTAATGGTCGTAGAAAGCTGAAACTTTCACAGCTGGCTTTCTTGCACAAACTTACCTTATACACCAAAGATAAGCAAGATCTGAGATTGTTGGGTGTTAAGCACTGATTCACCTGTGCTGGAACCCCTCACTTGTCAGTTTCATGCTCCTCCTTCCTATCAAAATTAAATGTTTAAAGTCAATGAACCATTGTGTTACTTCTCCATTAAAATTTGTGAATGTGCCAAGGTTACACAGTTACAATCTCATCAGATAAACTGCAATATTTAACTAATAATATTACATAAAATATATCTTCAAAATTTTCTAGTGATATTTAGCACTACCTTTGTAGTCCTACAAGGTGGCAAGCATTGACCTTGAAGTAATGGGTATACAAACAACCAAACGTGTGAGACCTTTAAATGTATGAATGAATGAATAAGTGAATTTTAACCCCATAAATTGCTTAAAATGGCTTCCAAAGGACAGGTAAACACCTTGAAATCTGAAATGAAGGACCAAGCAAATAAGTATAATTCCCTCTTTGACTTAGTACACAAAAGTAATAGTGTAATCAAAGACCTTGAGGCAGTAATAAAAGTTGTGCAACATCATAATAAATTGTTAAAGAGGGACAATGCAAAACTGAAATATAGGAATATAAAGCTTCAAAAAAGCATTCAGTATGCACACGATGAGATAAAGGATCTTAACTCATCTAAACTCGCTTACTAAAAATAATTGTAGCATGGAGATGATAAAAAATGAGCATGATTCAAATAGGAATAAATTAAACAGCTTAGATGATAATTCATATGCCAATAACTTAATCATTATGGGGTATCTGAAATGAAAAGAGAAACAAATGGTGAAATGAAGAAAAAGGTGGAGGACATAATAAAAGATAGACTGAATTTTGGGATTATTAAGATTAAAAGTGCTTTTAGATTAAAAAAACAAATTCCACCTCAAAAGACAAATTGTAGAGTTAAAGACACTATTGAATCAAAGATGCCCACTTCAGCTATAAAAGTAATGTGAGGATGAAACTCAGAGATTTAATACTAAAAAACAGAAGAAAGCTGAAAGGAGTAAAAATCTTTGTCAATGATGATATATGTGAGGAAACATGTAAAATTTGTGAAGAAAAGCTCCCTGAACTCATAGAAGCAAGGAGACTCTGGAAAGTTGCCTACTTCCTTGGAGTGAAGTTAATTATTAAAGAAAGAGAGAGTCCTCCAATGCGGAATACTTCAGTCAAAGGAGTTCACCCTGTTAGTGAAAAAGCATTTGAAGCTATGAGAACTACAAAAATGCCAGCTGACAGTCAGCACACAGGAGGCTTGCAAATAACTCCACATACGATCTCATCAGTTGACTTTCCCATTCTCAGCTCAACTGGGCAGTAACTCCTTATTCCCATATTCTGTATTTAGTGAAATTGTTTGAGAACTACTATTAAATGGCTTTCATCAATAAAGATTTTCATAATATATGTGCTGATATTAATAATTTTAATTCATTACCAAAAAATTCTATATCCAGTTTAGAGAATCTAGAACAGGAATCTGGTGTAGGCAATTGCATGGTCTCATCGATGGATGAGTTTAATGCCTTTGTATTACAAAAAGATATTTATAAAAATCTTTCAGTGCTAAATCTAAACATTCGAAGCTTACCTAGGAACTATAACTACTTATTGGCCCTTTTGAAAACTTCTATGGTCAAATTTAGTGTTATAATTCTCACAGAAACCTGGTTAAATGGTAGTATTAAAAACCTGTATAATATAGATAATTACATTGCTTATCATCATGAAAGAGATGGTCATATAGGTGGGGGTATCTCTGTGTATGTACATTAGGGTGGGTCATGTAATAGGGGTGAAAAATTTTATTGCAGGTTAGTCACTGAGCATGTGGATTTTTTAATTCTACTTGTTTACAAAAACCTTCATGGCAAATTTCTACTTGGTAGCAAAACTTTTAGTGGGTGCTCAAGCAGATGAGACACCGAAAAAGATCAGCTAAGGAGGACAGTGACAGGAGAAACGGGAGTTCCAGCATTCCCTGTCTCCTGCCTAATGTCCACCCCCATCAGAGTACTTCCCTGGTTGATTGGTTTCTACAGTCTCCTCCTGGTTTGGCTTTGTTTTGTTTGAAACCTTGTCAGGAAACAAAGATGAAAATGGTTGAGGCAGCAAATTATTACAGAGAGGAACACTAAAGAAAGATCGGAGAAAGTACAAAGGAAACATTTCAGTAAAGAGGATGGATCTCTCAGACTTTGTCGATTCGGCGTCATTCAAGTTATTTGATAATTTCAAGATCAGCTGAGGGTTCTTAGGACAACTCCTGATGAGTGGGAAAAATCACCAAGACAATAGACGATCCCTCCTATCCATGTAAAGATTCAGTGTTATCACTGACAGTGCTGAAAGGGGTGTGTCCATGGTAAAGAATTTCAATGCAACCATTACTGAAGCCGAGACTCAAAACCAGTTCCTCTTACACATAGTGGAAATGCACTGGCACTAAATTCCTGAACAGAATGTAAATGGTAAATGGTAAATGTTCAGGTGACTAGATTTCATGTATGATATTAAGGTGATATCAGTGCATTCATGCCATCATTGAATGTTATATTTTGAGAATTCATTGGTTATCTAAATGTTATTTATCCATTTCACCCACTGCACATGTTCTAATGTTTGAGCACTGAATAAATACTCTCAGATTCCACTCAAATTCATCTGAGTTTTATGTTCTTAAGTCTAATAAAAAAAAGTACATGCTTGCTTGAATTTTTATTTTTCATTTATTTGAACTGCCCTAATGTGCATCAAACTTACGACTCTAACAAAGTATTTTCTGTATGTAATAGGGACAATGAAAACCTGATTGTTAATATAAAAGATAAAAGACAAACATAATGTATATTATGTCCATGCAATATATAGACCTCCTAATACTAATATCAATAGCTTTTTAATTCACTTAGATAACATGTTATGCAACTTCAATAAATTGAATGCCATAGTTGCAGGTGACTTCAACATCAATTTGCAATCTGAACCAATCTCTCATAAATTTTTAAACTTACTGTATATACACCTGAGTATAGGTCGACCCTTGATTTTTAGTCAAGAAATCATTACTTTATCATATGCCTCATGTATAGGTCGACCCCAGTTGTTGAGGGTAGTGGAACAACAAATTAGGGTAATAAAGCACCATATTTTATGGCATATAAATAAATTTTTAAATAAACTTTTAAAAATATATTCATTTTGTTTTATATCATCCTGTGCTACCATTCTGTAATTTTAATAATTGATACATATTTTGTTTTCATTGTTTACTGGTACTAAATGGTAAATATTTTTCATGTCTGAAGCTAACAGTAGCTCCTAGCCCTCCCCATCATGCATGGATTTTAACCCGATGAAAATGTTACCCTTATATAGGTCGACCCCCTAATTTTTGCCTAAGAATTCAGTCTTAAAAACTCAACCTATACACAAGTATATACGGTAATAAATTCTTTATATCTTTGTCATACTATTACCAAACTCAGAGTCTGCAATTATGGCAATTAAATAACAGAATCTACAATTGATACTATATTTGTAAATACAGTGCCCTCATAAATTCTGAAATCATAACCACAAACATCATTGATCATTTTCCTACTTAGACTATATTCGATAACATTGTTCAGGTTGTGGATGGTATTTATTACGGTAATAAATTCTTTCTATCGTTGTAAATACAGTGCCCTCGTAAATTCTGGAATCATAACCACAAACATCATTGATCATTTTCCTACTTAGACTATATTCGATAACATTGTTCAGGTTGCGGACAAAACAACTATTGATTACAGAATATTCTCAGAGGTTAACAAAAGAAAATTTATTGGGGCTGTAGAAAATACTCAATTTGACTGTGACAAACCTATAAATGACCCAGATTATATGTTTGTTCTTCTATGACACCTTATTCCATATTTTTAATATTTGTTTTCCTTTAACCCTTTCGCTGCGGAGCATGTTTAAATTCCATGAATGACGTAAAGCGAGTCGAAGAGTTTGATTACGCGTATTGCATTCATTTATGTTTTAGAAGTGAATACAGCTATAGCTTAGTGTTAAAAATAAAGGTTTTCTTTCTTTCGTTGCATGGATAACTTAATGAAATATAAATGAATTACATCATTGATACTGTCAGTGATACGTTCCTGAGGAGACTTTTTGATCACTTACAATGTCAGTAACACGCAGCGAAAAGGTTAAGGAGAAAATGGTTTTGCCCATAAGTGTTGCAAATCCATGGATCGCTCCAGCAATTATCACTTTAATAAAGAAGAGAGATAAATTATTCAAATTGCAATTACAGAGTAAAATTCCTAAAACACAATATACTCAATACAGAAACAAATTAACTGAAATAATCAAAACAGTGAAATATAACTATTATAACAATTGATTTTCCAAACATAAAGGAGACATGAAAAAGATGGATAACCATAAACAGTCGTCTTAGAAAACAAATTAAAAAAAATTTGAGAGAGAAATTAAATGTTGATAATAAAGAAATTACTGATGATACTGCTATTGCAGACTTAAATGCACATTTTACTTCAATAGAGGATAAGCTTCACTCTCAATTACTAAATAATGATCACTCACCTCTAGAATATATGCCATCCAGCCCACTAAATTAATTTTCTTTTGTGCCTGCTACCTCTACTGAGGTCTGGAATATTATTGGTTAGTTAAAAAATACAAAAAGTAACTCATAACATTCTTGTACCTATATTGAAACTTGTTAAAGATATCTGTAACTTTGGCTAAAATTATCAAAGTATTTCCAAAGGAATATTCCCATCAATGCTAAAAACTGGTTATATAACACCCCTTTTTAAAGGTGGTGATCTACACTAGCAACAAATTGCAGACTGGTTTATTCATTATCTGTGTTCAGCAAAGTTTTTTAAAAAATTGTAAAAAGTAGAATGTAGTGATATTTAGAATCCTACAGTAGTTTATCTCCAAATCAATATGGCTTCCATAATAATAAAACAATAGAAATGGCTATTTTTAAATTTTATGGAAATTGCAAATATAGCTAAAGAGAACAAAGAAATAATATCAATATTTATAGGTTTGAGTAAGGCGTTTGATGTAATAGACCATAATATTCTACTTAATAAATTATATTATTATGGCTTTAGAGGAGCAATCAGTGATTGGTTTAAAAGTTATTTGTCCAATAGATATCATTTTGTATCAGTAAACAAGTTTTGCTCAACTAAAGCGCTTGTTGAACATGGTGTGCCACAGGTCTCAGTTCTGGGTCCACTGTTATTTTTATTATATATAAATGACCTTCCACGTTCAACTGATATACTGAACTTCATAATGTTTGCAGATGATACAACTATCTCTTTTTCTTGCAAAGATGTTAATTCAGCTAAGAATATATTTAATTCAGAATTCATCAGTGTAATGAAATGGTTGACCACCAATAAACTCTTCCTAAATACCAGTAAAACAAATTCATTGATTTTTACTAATAGAAGAAATGAATATCTTGTTAATGAAATTGCTCTTAAGGAGTGTACTCTAACAAAATTTCTTGGTGTAATGCTAGATAAGAATTTGTAATGGAGTGATCTTGTAAATTATATCATGAAAAAGATTTCAAGAGGCATTGCTATAATGTTTAAACTTAGAAATGTAGTCCCTAAACAAGTTTTATTGACTCTTCATCATACTCTTGTTCTTCCTTATATAACATACTGCACCCTTGTTTGGGGAAACTCCATTAACAATGCATTAAATGGTATCTTTGTCATCCAAAAATGAGCAATAAGGTTATTACCTGATGCTGATTTCCTTAATCACTCTAGTGCATTATTTAGAGAGGTAAACCTACTAAAGCTCAATGATATCACCAAACTGGCACATTTTATTTTTATTTACAAGTGTAAGAAAATCATTAATTTAGAATGGGTAAAAACTAGATTAAGAATTAAAAAAATTTGTATTTTGATCAATGAGTGAGTGAGTTTGCATTCTCTGTAGCAGGAAAAATATGAAACATAAATATTATGGATTTAGCTGAGTAATTAGCTTAAAACCAAATGTTCTAACTAAACTAATTTTATATAAATCATTTGCAGCATTCCAACCCAAAGCAGAACCCAATAGCAAAATTAGAACTTAAAACAACCAAATCTTTACTTAATTTTGAACATAATGGAAACCAGAAAGACCAACTCATAGAAAAGATTATATTTAAGTGTTATATTTGCACTTACTGGACAAAGTTCAAGAAAAATCTTCGAAGGCATTTAAGAGTTCATACTGGAGAAAAACCTTTTAAATGTGATATTTGTTCTTACACTACAGCACGCAGAAGTAATCTTCCAAAGCATTTAAGAGTTCATACTGGAGAAAAACCTTTTAAATGTGATATTTGTTCTTATACTGCAACACAAAAAAGTAGTCTTCAAAAGCATTTAAGAGTTCATACTGGAGAAAAACCTTTTAAATGTGATATTTGTTCTTATACTGCAACAGAAAAAAGTAGTCTTAGAACTCATTTAAGAGTTCATACTGGAGAAAAACCTTTTAAATGTGATATTTGTTCTTACACTACAGCACACAGACATAGTCTTCAAAGGCATTTAAGAGTTCATACTGGAGAAAAACCTTTTAAATGTGATATTTGTTCTTATACTGCAACAGAAAAAAGTAGTCTTAGAAATCATTTAAGAATTCATACTGGAGAAAAACCTTTTAAATGTGATATTTGTTCTTACTCTGCAGCACATAGTAGTAGTTTTCAACAGCATTTAAGAGTTCATACTGGAGAAAAACCTTTTAAATGTGATATTTGTTCTTACACTATAGCACGGAAAAGAGATCTGCAAGTGCATTTAAGTGTTCATACTGGAGAAAAACCTTTTAAATGTGATATTTGTTCTTACACTACAGCACACAGACGTAGTCTCCAAAGGCATTTAAGAGTTCATACTGGAGAAAAACCTTTTAAATGTGATATTTGTTCTTATACTGCAACAGAAAAAAGTAGTCTTAGAAATCATTTAAGAGTTCATACTGGAGAAAAACCTTTTAAATGTGATATTTGTTCTTATACTGCAACAGGAAAAAGTAGCCTTAGAAGTCATTTAAGAGTTCATACTGGAGAAAAACCTTTTAAATGTGATATTTGTTCTTTCTCTACAGCATTTAAAAGTAGTCTTCAAAAGCATTTAAGAGTTCATACTGGAGAAAAACCTTTTAAATGTGATATTTGTTCTTACTCGACAGCACGTAAAAGTAGTCTTCAACAGCATGTAAGAGTTCATACTGGAGAAAAACCTTTTAAATGTGATATTTGTTCTTACACTACAGCATCCAAAGGTTATCTTCAACAACATGTAAGAGTTCATACTGGAGAAAAACCTTTTAAATGTGATATTTGTTCTTACTCTGCAGCACGTAGAAGTTGTCTTCAACAGCATTTAAGTGTTCATACTGGAGAAAAACCTTTTAAATGTGATATTTGTTCTTACACTACAGCACGGAAAAGAAATCTTCAAAGGCATTTAAGAGTTCATACTGGAGAAAAGCCTTTTAAATGTGATATTTGTTCTTATACTGCAACAGAAAAACGTAGTGTTCAAAGACATTTAAGAGTTCATACTGGAGATAGGATAGGGGATAGGGGATTTAAAGAATAGTTCCCACGTGGTCCCAGCATGTCGTAAAAGGTGACTAAAAATAAGGGATGGGTGCGGGGGACACCCCTCCTACCTGTATGTATGTAGCTTTCCACAAACAAGAATGGGACATAATGTCTACTAAGGAAAGCTCTCACACTGGCAGGACATCACCCAGGATAAAAAGGTCCCCTCAACCTGCTTACGCACCAGGTGGGTGAGATGAGCAATGGTGCAACTTTTCTCAGTCCCAGAGGAGAAGAAACTTCACCAAAGGGATCAATGCGGGGGATCCCACCAGGTCAAGGTTTTGACCCTGGACCCCAGCAGTTACATCAGACAATGGGCCCAACAAGAAACATATGTCAGTATGACACAATAAACTGGACCATTGGAGAAAAGAACAGAACTTAATCTTAGGAGCAAATCAGCACTAGGCTAAGTTCAGATATAGTTGAAGTGTTTGGCTTCAGGTGGAAGCCCCACTTACAGCTATTAAAAATACTGAAAAGAGTATAAACCAAAAGAGAAAAACCTTTTAAATGTGATATTTGTTCCTCACTGCAGCACAGAAAACTACTCTTTGACAGCATTTAAGAGTTCATACTGGAGAAAAAGTGGAAATATAGAACACCAGCAAATGCGAGAGAAAATCACTGGAGAGTATGTACGAAGACTGAAAAAGATTGGCAAAACCCAACTTACATCAAAGAACAAAATAACAGCATAAACCAATTTGCCATCCCTGTTATCAACTATAGTGTAGGGGTCATAGACTGGCCACAATCAGAACTAAATAAACTAGATGTTAAGACCAGAAAAATCCTCTCTAAACAGAACAACATACCAGAACCAGTTTCTTCCCAGATTGTACCTACCAAGAAAACTGGGAGGAATGGGATTGACTGAGGTTAACCAGCTGCACTGATCATCGACCATCAGCATTGGGCAGTATCTGAAAAGTTTGAGTAGTCCTACAATAGCTCTGGTCCGTGAACACTACAACACAAGGGTAACGCAACATACTTCCATAACCAAACTGGCCCAGTACTTTGGAGGCAATAATATCACAGAAGAAGTAGAAACTGAAAGAGTACCAGCCACTTTAATAGCTAGAAAAAGTTGCAAAAGATTTGTCCAGGAAAAACAGGCCAAGCATGCAGAAGAATGGGAACATCCAAGAGCTGGAAAATATTATCAGGAATTACAGAAGGATTATATCAACAAAGAAGGATCATTGGAATGGTTAAGGAGAGGAGTTCTGCAATATGACGGAGAGTGACTAATAATGGGTGCCCAGGATCTTGCACTCTGAACAAATGTGTTTAAAAAAAATGGCGGGAAAAAATAATAATGACGGGTGTAGATTCTGTCATGTTGAGGTAGAAAGTGTTGGCCATTAGGGATGTGCCAGATAGTGATTTTACCGGATAGCCAGATACCAGATATCCAGTAAATTTAAAATATTGGATATCGGATATCCGGCATAACCAATTTTCCATGTTTATGCCTCATTCTTTAATCATTTTGCATGTTTGTTTTCTTATTTTGTTCTGTTTACTTCTCATATACAGTATACCCTCGTTATACTGCCACCCTCGCTTATCGGCGATTTTTCTGAGAAATGGATTTTTATCCCATTTAATTCAGACAAAAGAAATTGGCTGGATCCTAGCAATGCTGAGAAACTAATTTTTATTATGCAAAATTTGAAATATATTGAAGATAAGTGTTAGTATTCAAATTTATTATCTATTAGGATAGGAGTTGATTTTTAATTCATTTCGGAGTTCCTTTTCCATATGGTTTATTTTGTAATTGCGTTTGATTTTTCAAATAAAAGATAAAGCTTGAACAAAGGTTTCATTTACTTAACTAAGTGCCAGATAGTTTAGCTATCCAGCCAGATACCGGATAATAAAAAAAATGCCAGACTATAAATGAGGAATGTGTACCGTACAAAATTAAGCGTGCGAAAGTAAACAACAAGCCCTTGTGGTTTACTTCTAGAGTAGGAGACATTATAAAGAGTAGAGATAGGGCTTATAGGCTATAAAAGTGCGATAAAGATAATCTGTTACGAAACAACTACATATCTCTAAGGCGTGAAGCTAAAAGTGTAATAAAAAAGTCAAAATATGAATTTGAAATCTCCATAGCTCGTGACGGTAAAGAAAACCGCAAGCGATTCTTTCAATATGTCAATAATAGAAATCCAGTAAAAAGTGTCTTAGGTCCATTAAAAAATGTAAATGGAGGTCTAGTCTCTGAAAACAAGGAAATGGCTACCTTGCTAAACGAATTTTTTACGTCAGTTTTTACTATAGAAGATGTAACGAATATCCCTATGGTCATAGACATAATACCTTTTGATAATGGTAATATTTTGGATAATATTGTCGTTAGTGAAGGGGAAGTAATGCGCTATATTGATAAAATGAAAACGCGTAAATCACCGGGTCCGGATTCCATATATCCCATACAACTAAAAGAATTAAAAAATAGCATTGTTGTGCCGCTAACAAAGATTTTTAATGCGTCTATTTCTGAGGGGTGCGTACCAGATAATTTCAAGTTAGCAAACGTAACACCTATCTTTAAGAAAGGCGATAAAGGTGCGGCGGGAAATTATAGGCCAATCAGTTTAACGTCTGTTGTAGGTAAGCTACTGGAATCAATAATTAGGGATCGTATAGTCGAACACTTAGAAGTGCATAATCTGGTTAGAAATACGCAGCACGGTTTTAGGTGAAACAAATCTTGCTTAACTAATCTTTTAGAATTTTTCCAAAGCGTGGTTGACGTTTACGATAGACATCGGGCGGTTGATGTAGTGTACTTAGATTTTCAAAAGGCGTTTGACACAGTGCCGCACAAAAGACTCATTGAAAAAACTAAGGCTCATGGAATCAGGGGTGTAGTAATAAATTGGCTAGAAGAGTGGTTGCGAGGCAGGAAACAGAGGGTGGTCGTTGATGGAGCGGAGTCGTGTTGGGCTAATGTAGCGAGTGGCGTTCCTCAGGGTTCTGTATTGGGCCCCTTGCTTTTTCTTATATATATTAACGATTTAGATGTCGGCCTAGTCAGTACAGTTTCAAAGTTTGCGGATGACACAAAGCTGAGTGGTAGGGCGATTAATGACGAAGATAGAGGTAAAATTCAGGAAGATCTGAACAAAATCGTTGATTGGTCAGTCACATGGCAAATGAGATTTAACGTGGATAAGTGCAAAATTTTGCGTATAGGTTCGCGTAATGGTAATTTTGCGTATAGTATGTCAGGGAAAGATTTAACAAGCGTAGAGCAGGAAAAAGATTTAGGAGTTATAGTCACTGGTGATTTAAAAGTAGCGAAACAAAGTACAGCAGCGGTCAATAAGGCAAACAAAGTGTTAGGTTTTATAGCTCAAAATTTTGAGTACAAATCGCTATTATAGTTGCTCTTTATAAATCATTAGTTAGACCCCATTTGGAGTACGCGGTCCAATTTTGGAATCCGCATATGCGCAAAGATATAGACAAAATCGAAAGAGTTCAAAGACGAGCAACTAAGATGATTCCGTCTCTTAGGTCAAAGTCGTACGAGGATAGGCTTAAGGAGTTAAAATTGACTACACTCGAGACTAGGAGGTTAAGGGGTGATCTAATCCAGGTTTTCAAAATTATGCATGGGTTTGATAACGTAGATAGAGATAGCTTTTTCGAAATATCTCAATATAATAGGACTAGAAATAACAGGTGTAATTTGACAAGTAGAAGGTTCGAGACAGCAGTTGCGAAAAACTTTTTTACGCATAGAATAGTAAATACCTGGAATAGTTTGCCAGTAGAAGTAATTAGTAGCACTTCTATAAACATGTTTAAAAATCGATTAGACGCGCATGTTGATAGAAAGGGTATAGTTTAAGGTAGTAAAATTAAGGCTTTGTGGGGATAGATCCCACAGCTCAACACAAGTGTTGTGGGATATAGGGAGGCAGCGTCTTGGGTTAGGGGATACTCTCTGTCCTTACACACCCCATTTAAAGAGATTCCTCTGCCGAGCGGTGCCCCCCATAGTACTGTGAGGTATTGAAAAACTCATGATCTTCACTTGCCCCACAAACACCTTTAAATGGGAGACCCATAATGGGTGCACACACATTTCTACATTATTGTACAGTCTTTACAGCCACACCTACACTTTTCCTCGTAAGTGTATATATTGTAATGTATATGGTTGTAAATTTTGACTTGGTCTGCAATCGATATGGACCGTGACTTGATGGATACCGTAATGAAATTGACTGGATTCTTTGGATCTGATATATTTGCATGTCCGTTATAAATAGATATAGAGTGTAACATATTTGTGGATAGTAGTCTATTATGACTTGATCCTCTGGATCGAGAGATTCTATCTTTAGTTTTAAATCAATAATTAATTATTTTTAAATTGATAATTATTTAGTTTCGTAAAAATTGGTCGCTGCCAATTTACCGGCAGTTTTTACATAAATTTCTTATGTTCTTGTGGTTCGGAACCCACGTAAAATTGTAGGTCCCCTCCGCCACCACGGAGGACATACACAATACACGATGTATATGGTTGTAAATTTTGACTTGGTCCACAATCGATATAGACCGTGACTTATTTTTCGTGACAAGTACTAGTACTGATGGATACCGTAATGAAATTGACTGTATTCTCTGGATCTGATATATTTGCATGTCGGTTATAAATAGATATAGAGTGTAACATATTTGTGGATAGTAGTCTATTATGACGTGATCCTCTGGATCCAGAGATTCTATCTTTAGTTTTAAATCAATAATTAATTAGTTTTGCTAAATTGGTCGTTGCCAATGTACACATTGTACAGGAAGTTGTTACATAAATTTCTTATGTTCTTGTGGTTTGGAACCCACGTAAAATTGTAGGTCCCCTCCACCACCACGGAGGACATACACAATTACGAACACCATTAGGTAGACCAGCCATGAGTGGATCCTAGGGTCTTTGTTGGTCTGAAACATTATAATATTATATTGCCAGATACCAGGTAGTAACCGGATATCTGGCCCATTCCTATTGGCCATCTAATATCAGGCTGCAGGGTGCTCCTGGCAAAGGGGTACTATACAGCCAGACACAATAAAATTTGCAAATGTATCCACTGGAAGATCATGATAGCATTAGAATTAGAATGTAATAAAAATGTATGGGAACACACACCTGCACCAATTACTGGAAAGAACCATTTACTATATACTATGACAATAATTCCAACAGCCACTTTTATAGACAATTCTGCAGTAAAACCAGACATAGTAGTGTGGGACAGGCGGGAAAGGAGTGCCTTACTTATTGAGGTCAGTGTCCCAAATGACTATGGCCTTAATAGAGCAGAAAGGGAGAAAATTACCAAATACCAGGCGCTCATATATGACAGAGAGAGAAACTGGAGATTGAAAGAAGCTGCCATTCTCCCCATCATAGTTACCCCAACAGGTATGATGAAAAACAACCTATGAACTTACCTGCACTCTCAATCCCAGGACAGCCCCAGACCATAGAAATCCAAATAGGGGCATTAAAAGGAACGGTCACCCTCCTTAAATGAATACTAGGACAAATTCAGACATAGTGGAAGTGTTTGGCTTTGGGTGGAAACCGCACTTGCAACTATAAAAAGTACAATAAAGAGTATAAACCAAAAAGAGAGAAACTTTTTAAATGTAATATTTGTTTTTACACTGCAGCACAGAAAAGTAGTCTTCAACAGCGTTTAAGAGTTATTACTTAGCCAGATCAAGAACCCCTCACCACCACCATGATATGAAGATATAGATTTACAGTAAATAAAAACAGAGGAGGAACTAGCAAACTGATCAAACTTAGTAAAAATAGACAGTTCAAACAACAATTATGCAGAGTAAATGTAGCAATTAATAGACTAGTCCCAGCCAACATAGACTTTACTGAACTTAATGAAGTAAATTATGCTGCTGGCCTATACATGCAACAGAAACTTGTCCCGAACTTTAGACCAAAGCCCCCCCCCCCCCCCAGTCAAAACCGTAAGTGTAAACCAAAACCACCTCCTGAGAAAGTTAAATTAACTAAACAACTTACACAAACCAGATGAGAACTGACCCAATTAAAACAATATTTCCAAATACTCACACAACAAGGAAAATCAAAAAACAGATAGGGAAAATAAAGAGAAAGTCTAACTTGAGAGATAATCAACTACATGACAAAGGCGCTGGAATTGGAAGGAAAAATCCCAGCTATAGCCAATAGAATCAGGAATAAACAAAAGCAAATTGACATGAAAAACCATAACAGGCAATTTTCATCAAACCTTAGACGCTTTTACCAAAATCTCATTAGAGGAAGAATAACAGTCCATGAACCACCAGATCAAACCCAGCTGGAGGCAAAGGCGAGGTGAGTGAGGCACTTGCCTTGGGTGCACAAAGCTGAAGGTTGCAAGAAAACTATATAAAATGTATCTACTATCCTAAGCACGCTATGCCATTAGGGAAAGGGCACATTTCTATAAATTTTCAATACTTTTCAGTACTTTATTTTCTCTTTTCCATGCATACTATTCAATCAGTGTTTTTCCAAACTGAATATTGCAAGTCGGAAAACAGGATTTAATGACTGGAAAAATTTAATCTGTATTGTAGAACATGAAAATTCAACTAATTGTCAAAATTTCTGTAAATGGAAATCCCTACCAAAAAGACTATTGTGCGGACAATGTATCAATGATGCACTACAGAAATTTACCACATAGAGGATTGTGTAGTGTTATAGGAATAGGGGGGTGCAATTTTATGATTTTGCCTCTGGCACAAAATTAGCTAGTTACGTGTCTGCCTAACAACCGAACAGCCCCAGAGGTGTAACTGGAAATCTTGAAAAGGCTAAGCATCATTAACAGATAAACACAGATCTGGTTTGACCCTGGGCTAGAATACCCAGAATGTGAAAAGAAAAATGTCAAAAAATATAAGCCAGAAAAGAGGTAAATCTTTTAAATGTGATATTTGTTCTTACACCACAGCATGGAAATGTCATCTTTGAGAGCATTTAAGAGTTCATAAATTAAATTAAAGAATTAGCTCAACAAATAAAGAAGAGAGCTGAGGTGAAAAGCTAAAAACAAAATCATTTATGTGCAAAGAACTCAAGTGTTCTTTATAAAAATCTAATATGAGACACGATAAAAGTAAAGCAACTGCCAGACCAAAATGCTCTGGATAACTACTGGAGGCAACTTTTCCAAGGTAGTGCAACACAAGAATGAAGCTGATTTGATAGAGGAAGTGAGACAGGTCAATAGAGATAAACAACAAATAGAAAACATCACCATAATGCAAAACACTTAGATCAAAATGGGCAAGCTTTACCAACTTCAAAAGTTGAGGAACAGACCAGCTCCCAAACTTTTGGATTAAACAGACTACTCCACTACATAAGTATTATAAACAGGCCTTTCATTAAATGATAAATGGTGAGGAAGATGCCCCAGAATGCCTCATTCATGGATTTTAGAATGTATGAAGCTATACAATACAGACAATAAGACAATACATTTTCTAAGCAGAAGAATGGAGAATTGGAGAATGAATATAACCCTAACCCATGAACAGAGCAAAATCAAATAAGTGGATGTCCATATCCAAAGAGTATTTTCCAGGGTAACAGTTTGTTACCTCTGTTTTATTGCCTCACCCTGAACCTCTTAAACAAACTTCGAAAAAGAAGCAACCTGTCAGAGGGAAGATGGATCCAACCATGACCATAAACCACTTGTTTATGGATGACTTAAAGCTGCATGTTTAAAGTAAGGAGATAGCTGTGTGGAAGATTGTGACAATAGACAGATGGAAGAACCTTGTACACAAACATCATGACAAGAATCATAGCCAAAACCCTCAGTCACCCAACTAGCAAAATGCTTTTCACCATGAAGTGACATAAATACCAAAAAGACAATTGCCTATAATAGCACAAAAGAGTTGGAGAGTACTGGAGATCAACAGAATGGAAAAGTGGAGCAGTTGAGCCAGTATCAGAGCAGCAAATTTGCAGCAGAAATAGAAAAAGATTACATTGATAAGGAGAGATTTCTTGAATGGTTATATAGAGGCACCTCAGGTTCTGATGGAGAGTAAATTGTGATGGATGCTTAAGATCAAGCACTATACACAAATGGATTTAAAAAGATGGCTGGCATTTCACTTACTAAATGTCAGTTCTGCTAACAGGAAGTAGAGAGTATGGAGCACTTAGTGTTGATGTACAAACATTTGTGGAAGATGGATATTACAAAGACATAACAAGATATGTAGGCTCATCCATTGGTGCCTATGCAAAAAGCACCAGATCCCAGTCACCAAAAGGAAAAGGTGGGATCATAACCCACAACCAGTCATTGGAAATGAAGACATTACCATTTTCCATGACACTATCATACCCACAGGAACACACAGAAAATTGCAATAAAACCAGACATAGTAATATGGGGGAAAATAAAATCCCTTTGGTAATAAATGCAACTGTTCCAAATGATTATGGAATTAGAGAGAGAGAAAGAGAGAGAGCTGTATGAAGAACCAGTATCAAGAATGACTGGAGTCCCCATGCATTAGATATAATACCTGTCAGAACTGAAGCTGTAGGAATAATGAAAAAACTTAGAACTATCTGGAGGATATTAAAGCATTAATAGCAAATGTTTAAGTACAAATTGAGGCATTAAGGAGAACAGTAACCATCTTGAAAAGAGAGCTCAGGATTAACTTTTATCAATGAGCATTGCATGGACAAAGGTAAGTACATATACAAAGATAAGTCACTGGAATGGCTCAAAAGAGGAATTGAAAGTTGATTGAGGATGATAATAGGAGCACAAGATCAAACTCACTACACAATTTGATTTAAAAAAGTGAGGGGTCTCCAACAATGACAAATGTTTCTTCTACCAACAAACAAATTGTCAGCTATCTAAAATGAGGGTGCCAAACCCTCATGAGAGATGACCACTATACAAAGAGAACCAACAGAATATGCAGTTTATTACACTGGAAGATTTGCAAAAATAGTGGCAGAGCAGCTAATGAACAAACAATCCTGATAGCATGAGCCCCAGCCAACTACAGGAAATGACACACAACATATTTCATGACAGAGTGATTGCAGGAGGAGGACTGATTGAAAATGGGGCAGTGAAGTCTGACATTATCAAAGTATAAAAGGGAAAGAAAAGTAAATACTGTATTTATGTAAGTGTGCCAAGTGACTGGCAAAAACAGAGCAGAGAGAGAAAAGGAACATAACATAATAAATATAACACCAGCAACAGGTGTAGTGAAATAGAACTTATCACAGTATCTGGACCAGATACCAGGTAGACCATCCACGCTGGAAATACAGATGTAATCTGAGAAACTTTAACCACCTAGAAATGTGCCTTTGGGAGTAAATTTGAGTCTAATAGCACTTGTCCAACTCTTGGCAAAAGTTTGTGTAATTAAACTCATACGGTAAAAGAATATAAAGCAACTGAGAAAAAGCTTTTAAATGTGGGATATGTTCCACACTGCAGCACAGTAAATGAGCTTCAAATGCTCTTGAAAGTTTCATCCATAATGAAACTAGGTCATCACAGGCAGAAAGGAATATTAGAGAGGAAGAATAGAAACTAAGGCAAATAACACAAAGTATATTGAGGAAAAAGGTTTAGTTGTCATCAAAATTGAAAAGATCATAAGAGACATTTCAGAATAAATGAGGAGAAAAGGAAAAAAAAGACATTTGCAGAGGACCTAATCAAAACTGTACAGGGAGTTTAGAAAAGGTAAACTGAAGTTACAACCCTTCAAAAAGAGTGTCAAGCAGTTCTAGAAGAGTATTCATGAGAGTGAGGTCTGACACAATGAAGATGCAAATTGAGAATAGTGAGGGGAGGAGGAGAGGATATCAAACAAATGGAAATGGAAGAAATGATGACACCAGAGATTAATAGGAAAATAAAGAAAGTATCGTACTAGGCCAGAAAAAACAAAAATTCTGGCTTAAGAAATTAACATCACTGAAAGAACAACTAACAGAATGCTTAATTAAATAAGGGAACAAGAAATATTAGGGTGGAATGGATCCTGAATGGATGACCAAAGGGAAGAAATTATCACCAAAATCTGAGGAGTTACATATTGTGGTGGTACGAAATGTTTAGGCCAGGATTAGGCCGTACATTTCATAATTCCATATAAATAATTATAGTGAGCATTGCTTTGACTTTTGTTATATAGTTGTTCATCGAGTATTGGATGGGCCCCAGTGCCAGCCTTAGGCTGATGCAGCTGCTTTGAGCCCCACACTAAATTTATGACTAAAGAAATAGTAATTTGTTGATTATCAAGAGAATATAATATAATGTTTGTAAGTTCATTCAATTGTTTACTGCTGGCATTACTATAATTACATTACATTGTACTGAAAATGCTTCTATAATTATATGATAGTGTCTTTGTAGCTGTGTATAACTTTGTATTTTTTGGATTAAATTTATATTTGTTGATAATGGCCTATTTTGAGTTTTAGTAGGAGCGTCCCTACAAACTCTAAGGCAGGCTTTGTCTGTCCCAGGTCAATCTTTGTTTAGGGTGTAGCCCATTTACCAAATGCTCACTTTGAGAATGTCCTGCCCAATGAACACTTTTTTTTAGTGTATGTTGGGTGGAAGATTCTGTAAAGAAATATTTTTGTAAATATTGGTTAATTACCCAATATTAAATGTTTTCTCTATTATTGCGTTGTTCTTCAATTAATGTATATATATATGTAATATAAAAATAGTAATATGTAATATCATTTAAACTTTACATGTGATATTATTATAGTTTTAAATCAAAATGAGTACAGTAATCCCTCGCTTTACAGAAGGGTTACATTCTGTAAAATCCTTTCAAAAGTGGATTTCCATATATTGAATCCTGTTTTCCCATTGAACTCCCATTATATATTTGGAGATATGTTCTACAGAACAAAATCTTAACTCGACAATGTAACACACACTTATAATAATGCAACAAATTGAATTTCTGTAAAGCAAGGAATTACTGTACCCATAATATACATCACATTTTTACCATCTAAGTAAAAATATCAGACTATAAAAGCACTTTGTTCATGTAGATTAAGTTTGAGAACTTCTTCCAATTCATTTAACTATTTCTATATAAACATTGTTCAGTGAAAATATTGCCTTTCATTTTTTTCCCCATTTGATTCCCTGCCAAGACCGTTGGTAAGGTATTTTAGAATGAATTGTTTATATTGCATCGATTTGTGTATGTCTATTTGGGCAAAGTTTTCGAGTTAACCTTTCTCACAATGACATCCTGGGCTGCATCATATCCAATGTTGCAACACCGTTTCCTGTTGATCAGCAAAGTTTAGCGACATTGATTTAGTAGTTGGATGGGAGACTACACACTGTGCAATGTGCTAACATCATCATTCGATCAAATCGGCGCGTCACATACAAGGAGCTATCACTGGAGCTAGGAATTGAAGGAAGTGTGAGTACGATAATTCAGCAACTGATGCTCCTGTTCCTTGGCAACTGACTGAAAATCACAAAGCCCAAAGAAAAGAAATTGCTTCCGAGTCGTTGGCTTCCTTTCAAGAATTGTGATTGGGGGATGGGACTTGGGTACACCACTTTGAATCTGAAACAAAACTCCAATCCATGGAGTGGCACGCAGACTCCCCGCGCAAGAAAAAGTTCAAAATGGCTCCCTCTGCAGGAAAGGTTATGGCCACCATCTTTTGGGACATGAAAGGGGTAATTCTGGTGGACATTATGAAGAAAGGACAAACAATCAACTCTGAGGCATATATTGCTACTCTACAGATACTCCAGAGACGTATAAAGCGAGTTCGACCGGAGAGAAAACTGGAAGACGTCCTTCTTTTGCACGATAACGCAAGACCACACAACAGTTTGCAAACAAGAGAGGCCATCACAAAAATGCGCTTGACTGTGTTACCCGACCCTCCATACAGTTCGGATCTGGCACCTTCAGACTTCCATTTGTTTCGACCAATGAAGGGTGCTATTCGTGGAAGAAAGTTTCAGAGTGACGATGAGGTTGTTGAGGAGGTTAAGAGGTGGCTCCAGCGGAGCCCAGGAGACTTTTACCAGCAAGGAATAAAGGCCCTTGTTTCGAGGTAGAGGAAAGTCGTAGAAAAAAAACTTCTTAAAAAGGTGTCACTACTGGTGTACAAAATTTCTGGAACTTGGAAGGAAACTTGGAAAGAAAAAAAAAAGGTGGGGCAAAATATATCGAGTGGCCCTCGTAGAATAGAAGTTGATTCGTATGTATCTTTGGTTAACCTTGGTTTTTCTTCCGCACAAATTGTTCATTCTGATGAAGGTCAAACTTGTCACTCCACCATAGACCTACAGTTTAACGTGGAATCGGAACCACGCCCCACTACCAGCCAGGTACCCACTTTTCTACCAACCAAATTTTTTTGTGTGGAAGGATAAACTACTGGGTTTTGCTGCGCGCCGCCTACCGTCACCGGGCTTCGATCCCGGACCGATGGATTCGTAGTCAGCGATGCTAATGACTACACTACCGAAGCGCATATTATTTACACACACACACACACACCGTGCATGGAACAAGGAACTCTTCTGGGTTAATTAAATCCACTATAGTCCGAATAAGTAATGGTAAATGACAAATACCCTAGTTTTCTTTTTCATGATGCAAGCCCGACGTGGGCAACGGGTCACTCGCAAAGAGGTCCCATAAATATAGCTTCCCTCACCAGCTATCTGCAAAGCAGACAGGATCCAGCTTTGGGACATGGATCTAGGGTTTAAAGCAGCCTAGCCCCACTACATTTAGAACCTCAGTATAAGTAAAAGGGTCGTTGCATTCACGTCGGATTGAATAAATCAAAGAAAAAGGGGTAACTATTATATTTTTAGCCAAAACCAAAATTTAAACCTCAACTGGTAGAATTGAGCGTCCACTTTTCAAGGCACATGTCCGTTTCAAAACACACACCACTGCCCATTTGAATCATTTCGGGGTGTTCTCGTATGTAAGCAACGGCATCTATAATGTGATGCAAGAGTTCCTCTCTCGTTTGTACTTTGGTCTTTCATAGTGCCCCCATAAAAAGAAATTAACGGGGTTAGGGCTGGAGATCTCAGGGAGGAGGGGGCATGATATTGGACTAGCACGACCAATCCAACTAATCCCATACCGCTGATTCTAAGTAATCCGTAACATGACGAAAATGTGGTGGCGCCCCCATCGTGCTGAAAGAACATCCTGCGCCTTGTCTCCACCGCGCCAAACATTCACCGAGAATCGATGTTGAAAGTTTCCTTCAACGATAACGTAAGGATTGTCGGCGGACCACAAGTGGAAATTTCGTCTATTATTAATTCCATCCCGGATGAATTGTGCTTCATCACTAAACAGTATGCGATTAAGAATTTGGCGATGCATAACCATCCACTGGCAAAATTGAACACGTTTATCGTAATCATCCGGTTGAAGAGCTTGCACACGTTGCAAATGATAGGGATACAAACCCTCATCATGTATGGTTCGCCATACGCACGATGCGGATTCACAAATTCGTCTAGAAATCCTTCGAATACTGGTAGTTGGACAACGTTGTACTAGGTCCAGTTTGCGCTCCTCCACAGCAACGGGGCGTCATGCTACATGTTCTTGGTTACATGGAACAATTGTCCGTGTTTCCCTTAATCTCTGATGTGTGACACTAAACACTTCACTGTTTGGAAAACGTCTTCGATATTTCTCAATTGTCGCTCTACTGTTACCATCACAGAATCCATAAATGAAATGGATATCAGCATATTCAGCAGGTGTGATCTGTTGATTCATTTTGATTGTTCACCTTAGCGTAACACTGTGTCTCGTACCACAGATCAGAACCAAAAAGAAAAAAACCGAGGATTAGTAGTGGTAACTTCGTTAACCGAAAGTACCACCAGTGCTGTCATCTATCGAATTACAGAGGAGTAGGGATTTGTTGTTTGCACATCTTAAAACGTCCGTAGCTCCACAACTATTGGAAATAACACCTATGTTGTATTAACCTTTTTACTCGATATCACCTCCCGAAAGTATGTCAGACCGGTTGTGAAAAACCTACATTATCCTAGTGTAGTTTGCGTTCCCCAACTTTGTTCGCGTATACCTGATCAAATAAAACGTCAAAACTAAGGAAAATAAATATTATGACAACCTAACCGATCGTCGAGAGAGAGAGAGAGAGAAGAGAGATATATATATATATATATATATGGTGTCAGAAAATGATTCCCCCCTCCCCCCCCCCCCCCCCCCTGTACAGAAGAAACTGAAAGGAATAGAAAAAACGGACAAAACCACGCGAAAGCGTTTAATTTTGAATGAAAAACACTTGTTTTAATATCGGGTGTTGCTCCCATTTGCAGCTCTGACGGCCATTAATCGACTGGGGTATGATCCCAGAAGTGTCTCAAAGAGATCGGTATCATGACTCATTTCTTCAAGGACTTCGTTGATCTTTGCAGTCATAATTTCTGTTGAATACCGATTCTGAATGGGTTGTTCCAGCATTAAGAACTCCACCCGATCCTTCATGATGGATCCGACATGTTCACAGACATTAAGATCGGAGAATTGCCAGGCCATTCATTATTTCCGAAAAATCAATGTTATTGTCCTTAAGCAGTTGTTGAGTCGCAAGTGCTTTCATACAGGGGGCTTTGTCGTGAAGAAAGGTTGCCTGTTCAACATCCAAAACACACTCGGGGTCTTTCAAAAACGGAATTACATGTTGGGCTAAAATTACATTTCGAAAATAAGGCCCATCCCAACTGGTTCCTCTTGGTTTGATAACCCAGATGAGCTTCCGAATAGAGAACATAATGAAAACACCCACACATGCTGGATTTTTTACTATTTCTCGATACTTCTGGTCGTCTGGGACTTCATCAGGAGTTGTTGCCCAAACCCGATCATTCTGAAAATTTGGTTTTCTGGAGACATAAACGAAGAATTCATCGCTGACAACCAAGTGAAGGAAATCGTCTTCCGTCCATTCCTCAAGATAATCACAAAACCATAGCCGATCTTCAATATTAAGATCACTCTTCCGTGCTTAGCTATTTCATGCCAAGCACTCAGCCTTGGCGAACTCGAAATTGATGCACAAGTTGCCGATTGACTATTTTACCACGACGGATAAGTATCTCTTTCGCTACCTCAGAGCAGCTCTTCTTTCGGCGCCGTGATGCAGCAAGCACAATGTCTTTCGATTCTTGAGATAATTTCTCCGGTCTTCCTCCTCGAAATTCTGTTTCACAATCTTCAGGATTCTTATTCCAATTCCTTTTGACAAAGTCCTGATCTTTTTAATCGCTCAGCCACCCTGTCGAGTTATGAAAGTTGCACCAGCTTCCTTTGCTTCACGAAATGTGACAGCTCGAATGCGGTCAAGAACTCGCTTTTTCTCTGAATCGTTCAAAATAGATGATGCCATGGTTTTCTGTGGGGAAAAAATGGTAAGAATTAAAATCACAGGAATATAATACATGGTTTTTATTCAGATTTTAACGCTCTTTCAAGTGGTCTCGCCGGTTTTTATCTATCTCTTCTAGTTTTTTGCTCTACAGGGGGCAATCATTTCCTGACACCCCTTTTATATATATATATATATATAT